>PVJO010012251.1:0-56283 GCA_004026905.1 Hystrix cristata
AAAAAAGTCTTCCTTCCTCATGAATTGTCATAAGCTCTCAAAGGTCAGAATCAGAAGTTATTTTAGAAACAACAACAAAAAAAATTGGTTAACAAAAACGAGAAAGGTACTAGAAAAATAATCTTTAAAATATAATGAAAACTGAGCATCCACATGAGAATTATAACAGACCACTCAGTGTACTGCGAAAACATGTGACACACCATTAAGCAAATATAATTACGGACAAGGGAACTGTGCTCCCCCACACACTTTTGGGTAACTTTAGCTGCACATATGGGGCATTTTGTTTCACTTCTGGTTTACTTTCTTTTAATCAAAGACCCCCACTGTAATGCCTTCACACAGGGCTCAGTGTTGTGGTTACCATGGAAACCATAATTCTGAATGTCCTAACTTGTGTGATTAAAATTTAACACAAAGTAACATTGATAGTCTCCCCATTTCCACTACCACCAATATCCAATTCTAATTAGCAGCACAATAACTGGTTTGGAAGGAATAAAGCGTTGGAACTACCATAGGCTCCACTGCCAGTTATTCACAAGGCGCCTCAAAAACAATGTATAGTGATGGTTCTCTGTTACAAAACGCCTGCTTCCAACAGAGGAATTAATTCTAGTTGACTTTCTCTTCACCTCTAGAAAATAAAGAATATCATTTTTCTTTTTTACATACTATGTGAGTTTTTTTTTTTTAATTTTTTACTTCTTTATATCACAGGCCTAGTCAACTGGAGCAAAAGCTTTTTCCAATGGTCTAATATACTAAGGTAATAAATGAAGCTATACAACACTGTAGCTCCTCGAAACCACTTACAATAGTCACTTCTATAATAATTATACTGCCCTCTTCAAAACGAAATTAACCCTTCCAGATGAAGGTCTGACACGAGCTAAGGGATTGTAAGTAAAGTTTCAAAACTGAACTGCATGCTTACCCTTTTCTTTCTTTTTTTGATGAACACTTTCCTGGGAGCTGACAAACTCTCAGGACCGCATCAAGGAAATATATTCTTCTTAGTACCTCATCAAGGAAATATATTGCTGATTATTTTCATTTGCTGAAAAAATCACTATATATTATTTTAGGGGCCTCCTTGCACTGATCATCTGCCTTGGTACTCACTGCCTCTACTTAAAACAAATTTACTGCATTTGGCAACACAACATTTTAAACTTGGAAATTATACACAGTCATTCTGATGGCTTTTTGTCTGCCTTACTATATAAGAACAAAACATGATGACATTCCGCCCCACTCCTGAAATACCAAAAGAAAGCATTTAAGTTTGTAGGGCAAGAGGAAAGATTTTAAATATTAAACATTTAGCATCAAGAGAATACCTAGTTATTAAGTCCAATACTCTCAATTGTTACCCTGGACACTGGGGCCCA
The DNA here is from genome assembly GCA_004026905.1 of Hystrix cristata. NCBI lineage: Eukaryota > Metazoa > Chordata > Mammalia > Rodentia > Hystricidae > Hystrix > Hystrix cristata. The sequence goes on from PVJO010012251.1 coordinate 1,398, forward strand.
TGCAGCTTACATGTAATCTTCAACATATTTAGTAGTAGAATATTAGTAGTTTTTTTTGAGTAGTTTTTGATATTTATTATTTTTAATCATTTATTAAAGAACAGTGATGTTCCTCTTACTGTTTGTTGACATCTCTTTTATGCTTTTAAGTACAAAGTTAAATAATTTTGACTATATAAGATACATAGTATTTGTAAAGCATATCTTGAAAACTAATGGAATTAAGCTAAAATGGTAAAATAGGAATAAAATTAAATAATTGTATTATGCATTATTCTCTGATATATAATTCTTAACATTTAAAATTGTATTTTTACATTTAAAATATACTATCTTTAAGTTTAGATCTTTAATAATAATACAAACTTTTAGAGTCAAGGGCAAACAATAGTGCATCTGGTAATTAGTATTAGTTCCTACTATGAAAAATATTTTAAAAATCATCTGTATCCCTGAGAGTTTCACATGGCTCATCAAAAAGTTACACATTTTTAACTAAAGCTCTGAGTATTAAGTGAAGAAAGAAAATTTTATTTTACACAGCATTTTGACCCTTTACTAAATAATAACTTTAATGATCTCTAAATTCACCAACAATTTCCACTTCCATATTCTTTCTACTTACAAGTACAGGATTGTCCTGTCCTATAAATGGCCCATTCAGGACTTTTATTTCTAATTAGAATATATGAATAAATTCAAGTAAACCTAGAGTAAGTCATTGTTTCCTTTGCAGTTAAAAAGAATAAAGAAGGAAATAGGACTGGGGTATGTGGATGGTGAAGATGGAGTGTAGATAGTCAGAGAGACACAACCATGGAAAGAGAAAAGCATGTGCAAAAGAGAAGAAAGGGAAAGGACAAGAATAAAAAAAAGAGGATTCCTTTATTGGGCATTTTCTATATCAGATCTAATCTGGTTTCTTAAATAAATATTAGATTCTGTGATCCTTGGCATATGTCAATTCTTATTTCAGGAGTAAATCAATGAAGTCAAATATGGGGGGAAAAAACCCAGAATGGTTCTTTATACCAGAGATTTCATAAATGGAATTAGATGATTAAAAAAAAAAAAACTAACACAGAAAATGTCAAAAGGTCGAATGCTCAGCAAAAGCTAGGGAGGCAAAGTCAAAAAACAAAACAAAACAAAAAAAAAACACATTATTTTACTAAGTAATACTGAATCTAGCTAAGTTTGCTAAATAGGACCACCATGAACTAAACTCACTATCCAAGTTTGGCTGAAGACTTTAAATATAAAAACTTTTGCTACATTTTTTTTTTTTTTTGTGGTGTTGGGGATTGAACTCAGGCCCTTGTACTTGCAAGGCAAGCACTCTAATCACTGAGCTAAATCCCCAGCCCTACATTTTAAGTGTTATCACACTTAAGAAAAAAAGATAAAGTAACTCATCTCAGTGGGAAAAAAATAGTATATTATTCAAAGTGGATTATAGGGCAATTTACTGTCAATACATTTACAAAGACCATTATCACTCCCTGATGCTTGATGGATCTACTACTAGATTTTTCTATCAAAATTCAAAGATAAGGGCTGGAGATTTAGCTTAGTGGTCAGAGTGCTTGCCTTGCAAGCACAAGGCCCTGAGTTTGATCCCCAGCACCCAAAAAAAAAAAAAAAAAAAAAGCTAAATCATGATACTGCTTTTCATTTTAGAGTCCAAAGTCTGCTGTCTAGTAAACTGCTTGTTAGAACATTCAACAATTTCTTATTCTTAATTCTTTGGCATATCAGGAAGGACACTGACAAATTCTCAGCCCTGCAATTTCACTGAGACATAGTTCAATGCTCTAGTTCTCCAGTAAAGTAAAATGTAGCAAAATCAACATTACTTTGTTATTTCAGTAGTTGGGAGTCTACCTTGCTGGGTGTGATAAAGACTTCAGAACTAATATGAAGAATAGGTCCCAGGAGAAATTTCAAAAAAAGTATTTGTTTACGGAGTGCACATTTACTTACCTGTCCAAGATGCAGTACAACACGCCTCTCCAGTGGCCACTTTACTTATCCGTTACATTTTGTACAAACACTCACACAATCTTAGCAGTGAAATATAAAGGAAAATATTTCATGTAAACTTCAAAAGTTGTCTTTGAAGTCATAATTCTTACTAATAAGAAAGTCAACATATCCCTGGGGAGTCTGAAAAGACCGACTAACAGTCTCAGTTTGGGGGGAAGGGAGATTAGCGACTCCTGTGGATTCTCACATTTTTCCAAGGGGCGGAGGGATTTATTTGTAGCACTTTGAAAATGCAAGTAACAAGAGGATTAGCCTCAATCAGTACCTTTGGAAGATTGGTGTTCACAGATGTGGCACAAAATGGGGGTGGGGGAAAGCGGGTAGGGAAACAGGTAACAGAATGAACTAGAAATTGAGCTAGAAAAAGGCTTTCAATGTTCAACTCTAGGGAAGAAGAATTTCCCTGAAAATTTCAGCAGGATCCCAGCAGGTCATGTGATTTCGTATTTTCCCCTGACTTCACCACATTCTCCCATTTTTCTCTTGACTGTCTGCTTCATTATGAGTTTCTAATGCTGGTCAAGATGTGGGAGGTAGCGGATACTCAGCATTCATCCCATTTATCCTGTTCATTAACTTCTTTTTCTGCAAAAGCATGACTGCCTGGGATGACTATGAACTTCATGCAAAATTCAGAAAAATATACAAGAATAAGTGCAAAAATCCTAACATACAAGGACAGGCTGTATCGCCGCAAGAGAAGAAAAAGAGTTACGTATGTAGAAGTGCTAATTTTATAAAGATTTGTAATAATTGTAAATGATATAAAATTTGGCATTTTCTGTAAAGCTCTGCTCATTAGTACTATATTATTTTATAATATGCTAGAAAATTAATAATGAAATATAAAACTTCCCACTGAATGAAAGTCTTATTCCACTCCGTGAGAGAAAACAGTAGTACCTTCCTAATAATAAACCTATTAGTATTACTCTTTCTGTGCTAGCACTGATCTACTCCCTCCCGTATCAATGTTTTTCAAATTGCTTTACATTAAATTTGCTTCTTCCTAGTCTAATAAACTTTAATTCACTTAAAACATTTGGAGATACCATTTTATGATCTACTTCAAATATGTTAAAATTGGCTTTTCTGGATGAAATCTTTCATTTGTTGTGGCTTTCTGTCAAATGAATAATGCATCAGAAGCCTCATTTTTATCAAATTTATGGTTTAAGATTAACAATATAATAGTATGTTTTATATGCAGCTAGAGAGTATTCTAGCAGAGAGAGATGCACCTGAAATAATGTAACACAGAATAAAGCAGTTATTAGAAATGACCATATAACTTTTGTCCAGGGATAACTTTTCAGAAGGCATATACCGAGCAAAGATTTTACAATGTACTTTCTCTTCTCTATTCCTATAAACAACTCTTTTAAAAGGTAATATGGGCTGAGGCTTTAACTCAGTGGTTAGAGTGCTTGCCTAGCAAGCGCAAGGCCCTAAGTGCAATTCTTAGCACCAAAAAAAAAAAAAAGTGATAGTATAGTGAATTATGGTATCAATGTTTACTGATACTGACGTGATACAAAGCATTCATTTACTTCAGATGTCACGCTATATCCTGAATAAAAATCAAACCTTAATTTTCAATTACTTATCACTGAACTATCCTGAAACTGACAAGCCAACAGTACTGATAATTTAGTATAACACTGATGATAACTGAAATAAAAAATAATCTATTAAATGTATCATTTGTGGAATATCTAATAACATAGAAGATTTAGTCATTTATGGCTAAGAACACTAAGGTACAGTTTAACAAAAAGTATTTGTTGACAAAAAGTAGTAACTTCATTCAGTTTTACAACAGTAAGTTTACATGATTATACATGCATTCCCACCAAATTTTATGAAAATCTAGCCATTCACATTTTTGGCAACAAAGCCAACAAGCAATTGTTTGCTTCCATTATACTTGTAAGAGGCAATTTGCAAAAATACTCCCCAGGAATTAAATTTTGTAGATAAACATTTTAGCTAATTATATTATTATTCTCAGAACACTAAAGGCAGCAGCAGGCCAAATCAAGAAATCAAATTTTTTTTTTAATTTTTTTAAAGCAATTAAATTCTCTTCTACTAAAACATGTCATGAATCAAAACAAAAATGCAGTCAGGCATGGTGGCACACGCCTATAATCCCAGCACCCGGGAGGCTGAGGCAGGAGGATTGGTGCTAGTTCCAAGCCAGCCTGGGCTACAATACTGCACTTGAGGACAGCCTGAATTACAGAGTGAGACCATGTCTCAAAAAAAAAAAAAAAAAAAAAAGAAAGGAAAAGAAAATCCATATAGTATATATAGTATACATATTGGAGAGATATGAAAGGAGAAAATTGTTTAAGTAAAATATGTATGTTTGAAAGATGAAAAAGTTTGGTTCTCAAGGACCAATTACATCCTACAGGCATACATAGCAAAGGTTTGTGTAAAAGAGCAGTCAAGGGTGCTCACACTTCAGCATTCACCAGTGCTGAGAACACTAGCAGTTGTGGTCAATTTATAGAATACTGTAGCTTTTGATCCGGTCATCCATGAGAGAATTTCGTATCCAATCACTTTAGTCCACCTTTAACGCACCTCTAACGATCTCATATCTTCATCTCCAAAACAACAGTAACACAGTAACACAGTGATAAAAGAGGCTTCTTAATGTTTCCTTAAATTTCACCCTAAGTTTCTTTCCTCAATACTCTGTCATTTCGGGAAATGATATTCCTTCCAAGACACACTGTTCATCATTCTCTACTAAGTGGAGAATGTTTATGAGATGACTGTTTTCTGAAAATGTCTATTCCCTGTTCTCTAGTGGGAAAATACTTCTCATATGCTACCAGCTCCCGAGGCCTCTCATTGCAAATCCTACTTTATCTTCAAGTATCTATCAGGAGCCCGGCATCCTATCACGCAGCTAGCTGAGCAGGTTTTGGTGCAGGCAGTGAGATTCTGGTTTTCTCCAAGTCAAGAAAAGATTTTCACGACAGGACACAATGTAGGTCTTATGTGCATCAAACACTAATATCATGTGTACTAAATAATTTCAACAAATCGAAATGAATGTTTAATCTTCATTAATTTTCAAGATTTATAACATTCCTGAGTATTTAAAATATATCACTTAATGAAGCAGTAGCTAGTCTGCATTAAGCACGTACTAACATTTTTAAATAGTCTCCTCTCCGTGTATGCAAAGATTAAAGTGTTTTTTAAAGGTTCGTTCATTGTGAATACAGGAAAACGTGAATTATTATAAAGTCTATATTTCATCATTAAAGACATCCAATGCTTAAATAAATTATCAAAATTTAGAATTCTGAGAAAATGTTAAAAACTGTAATTCTTAATAAAACCCGTAATAAAAAAAATATGAGTTTACATTTCCCTCATGTATTTAGTTAATCCAAATTACATATAGGATTTTTAAATGGAAAATTTGGAAAACATTATGGAAATGAATAATTGTATAATAGCTAAGTTTTCTGGAAAACTTAGTAGATTATTTTCAGGCATCTAAACTTTGTTGAATTTGTAAATGTTTTTTAAAGTCTTTAAAAATATGCATCTTCTTGACATCTGTCAGAATATATTAAATACACAAGCAAACTTTTTCTTCGTAGTGACCCAAGATCAGCACGGAATTGCAGCATGATATATTTTTAGAGCAAGAAGGTCCTTTATGGATAATCTCATGTGCCCTCACTAATTGGACAGATGAGAATACTACAATCCAGAGAGATTATATGATGTGCTCTGGGTCTCAGATCAAGATAATGTAAGCAGACTGGGCCTGGGCTGAAGACGACTTGTTCTAATAGAAACCGCATTTCTGAACTGTGTATACCTCAACAGGTTTGTGGATACATGCAGAATGGTGTTCTGACATACAACAGTCCCTGCTTTGTTGAGTAATTTTTCTCCTATGATTTGATATTTATTTCATCCATATTATTCCTAATAATCACTGTCAACACTCATATTTAGTTTTTGATATTGCCATCACTTTTTTAAATTTGATGATTTAAAATTGTAGAGTTTTGCCTGACCAAATTGGTTAGAATATATTGCAAAATATTTTCCCAGTGAGTGTCCTTTCCATGTAAAAAGCACTTGGTCTAAGCAGCAGCTGGAATGAATCAGGCAAATGGGGCTGCCAGGGCCTAGTACAGTCCAGGCACCTTGCTGTGGCTGAGCATCTTGGCATCATTTACTGGAGAAAGTAAGAGGTGCCCATAAAGAAAAGTGAAAAGTGTCACAGAGAGAAAAATTATAAAAGCTCGTTTTTCACTTGAATGATGTAATTTTCCTACCAAAATCAGCAACCAATAAGAGCCAATCTTACAACACTCAGGCTAGCATTTTAGAAATTCAACAAAACTTGGCATTTGAAGATGATAATTCTTCCTCTCCACTACCAATTTTTATAATAAAAATGGTACCATAAATAGAAATAGAAACAAAAACTTGGAAATAATAAAAAAAAATCAATATATATACTCACCATAAGACCCAGCAATCTCACCCCACGTATTTTCCCCAGAGAGATGAAAACTTACAGGTGGGTGTACACAGGTGCAAACATGAAATGCACATGTGTGTATAACAACTTTAGTAGCCCCCCAATTTAAAACAACCCAGATGTTCTTCAGTAGGTGTATGAATAAATAAACTATGATACCTCCATACAGTAGCATATTACTCAGCAGTAAAAAGGAATAAATTCCTGATACATTTGAGGATTCACCAAGAATGAACATCAAAAGCATTATGATTAGTGAATGCAGTCAGTCAAAAAAGGCCACACCCTGTATGCTACTCTTACATGTCCTTCTGAAAAAATTAAAAACACTGAAATAGAAAATAACCCTGTGATTCACAAGAGTTAGATATGAATGCAGGTGGACTATCAGGAAGGATTTTTAAGGTGATAAAACTTTTTGAATCCTAACAGCGATGATAATTTTTTGCAGGTCATGTACTTCATAGAATTTCACAAAGACAATAAGTTACAAAAAGAAAACAATCCTAAGCCCAGATACAGACAGATGATGGTTGTGGTTCTCAGGTATATGTACTTGTTTAAATTCATGAAATGCTTATAATGCACGCTTTAAAATGCATGTGCTCAATAAGAAAAAAAAAATAAACACATTCATTCTGCTCCAAGGAAACAATCAACAGCTAATAACGCCCTGTTGGTAGCTATGACACAAACTGCAATGCAAAAATACTCAAAACGCAAAATAGTTTTCACTCCATTCCGAACGGCACCCCTAACTGGGTGGCAGTATTTTCTCAATCATCATGATATTCAACGCTGCAGCTTACAGGCAGCAGCAGAAAGTTTAATCTGATCCAGCACAAAAATCGGAACACAAGACTGGGCTCCCGCTAGCTCAGGATTTACACATAAAAACAGGAATGAACAGAAGGAACACTAATGTCATGAAGAGTACTGAGTGTGCATTAATTTTAAAATATAAAAATCTAATAAGTCACTTTAAAACAAAATTTTAAAAAGGTTTAGTGAAAAAAAGCTGTACACATGGAAAATACCTATGCCAGGATACTCAATAACTGATTATGGTTTCATAAATTCTGTAAAAACTCGGTGGACAATGGGTTTTATTTTTGTCTTGGTGAATGAAAAGCATTTGTGTTGTTTCGTGTATATTCTCGTCCCTGCTCACTGCATCGTGGCCTGCTCAGTGGTGTAAATGGGGACTGACAATGTTCTGTACTCAACTGACTGTCAGCTATCATTTCAATGTCAGACTCATCTTCATGTAGATTTCTAAGGATTACCATCGATGCATGTAAATTCTGAAGGGCACTAACTATACAGCTGACAGATTGTGACAGCCACTCGATTTCCAAGAACGCATGAGCGGGACTGACTCTGAATAATTAACATGCTTTTACTGTGCCCGCGGCCAGTTCTTACATTCTGCACTTTCTGAGTGTGGGTTTGAAATTAATTAGAAAATACAACTTGATAGCAAATGTAAACTGTCTTAAGATTTTTATAATATAAGAAGTAAAACAGTGAAACAAATTATGACCTTTCCTTGTATGTGTTATATTAATAGCCATCATTCTTACTTAGAGATGAAAATTATCATTCAGCTCTGGATGCTATATCCATAAAAATTATACACTGTTATTTCTGTAAAACATTCCATCATTATTTCTGTAATGACGCGCACACACACACACACACACACACAAATTTAAAGAAATACAGAAGGCTGCTTTATTAATAGCACCATAAACAACCGTGTTGACAGCTTCAAACCCGAGACTCATTCCTGATTTTCAACTTTTGTCTCCCCACTCAAATGTGGTCATTAAGATTTCTCCATTTTACTTCGTAAATATTCTGAAATGTGCTACTACTATGCAAACCACACTTTTGTTGCCTTAAACTGGATCTTCATTATACCTCAATTGATTTATTACAGATATTTGCCAGACAACCCACTTGCCTCTGGTCATGTAATCATCCACAAGTTTCAAATGTTATCTCTCTGATTACTGAACTACTGATTAAAGCCAGTGTCACAATATAAAGGATAAAGGAGTATGGAAATTAAAAGGATCTTTTAAGGAGAAAATATTTCAAATGTGTGAACTAATGGGAACAGGTAATCAACAAAATTATGTCTTATGAAGTAAAACATGTTCTGGAGAAAAAATTAATCAAAGGACGGGGGCAAAAGGTGCTCTAGGGTAGTTTCAATTATAAACTGCATATGCAGGGAAGGCTTCAACAGAAAAGGGTATTTGGAATCTAGGAAACAAGCCACGTGAATAACTGAGGAGACAGTGACTCCAAGAGGGGCCAAGACGACCAAGGACCTTGCAGGGTGGCCTAGCCGAGCCCTCCAAGGCAGCTGGAGTAAAGAGGCCTGACAAACAGGTAGCCAAAGAAAACACACAGGCAGGTGTTTACCATCCAGGCAGGAGGAGACGGTAACGTGGACTAAGGCAGTAGCCTTGGAGGTGCCTGCAAGTGGCCAGACAGAATATGCTGGTGAATACACAATACGTGAGTAGGAGAACATAAGGGTCATTCTGTGGATGTATACTAAGAATTGGAAAAGTAGAGACAGTAACCAAAACTTTTACGGTTTCACTGAATAGGCTTCCTTATTTTGAAAACTATGGTTCGAAGCTTTGTGGTTCAGTACATCTAAAGAGATTATTTCTCTTGAAGTTTGAAAAGTAGTACTTTATTTTACATTTACACACTGCTTAAGAAATGCCTCGCTGTATTCTAAATGCTGCATGTTAGAACATTTTATGAACCTCACGTTACCCAACAAAAATTAATGCGCCGGGAGAGTAACACACCTAAGGTCATATATCGAATCTGTCTTCAGTTGTGGGCTGTTTCCTCTGTTTTCTCAGCTGTTTTTGCACCTAATTATTGAAATGGAACCTAGTAGTTCTTAGTTCTTATGGTAGAGGGAGGGGCAGACTACAAAGGGCATGCAGTAATACCTGGGGGTGAGGAATATCTTCCATATATTTATTTTGGTGGCACTTACAGAAGCTTTTGTGTTAATCAAAGCAGAACTATAAACTAAAAATAGTTGACTGTATGTAAAATATTTATTAGTAAATGTGATTTTCAAAAATATAATCTAGCAAATGTCATAAATTGGCAAATTTGGAATACAAATTTTAACCAGAGAGTAATTTTCTCGTACTGTGTAAATTGTTACAATACTTGCTTCTTTTTTTAATTAAAACGAAGCCTTTTAGATTAACTTTCAAAAATATTTTCTAAGTAATACATTGTTATTTGTTCCCATATTCACATATTATTTCAGCCATTTTTATCACAGCAGGAAGTGCTAGGATTTCTTCAATGACTTTTTTCCTCAAATAACACATTTATAGACTCATCATAAAGTTTATTGAAAATTTTTGGAATTACTAGATGAGTATGGCTTTAAATATTGGTAAGTAAAACAGAAAGATTTTAAATTTATGTGTCAGGTGTTATTAAAGGTCCTGCTATTTATGCTGCTATGTACAATCTTTAATATATAACTCAAAAAAATACATTCTTAGAACAAGTTTAATCACTACTGAGAGAGGAGATAAATCCATATTTCATAGTCTCCTTGATTACTTTTAATGTTTGATTAGCTCCTCAATACATCTGAATAGGTTATCAATGTTTATATAATGAAACCAAAATTACTCTTACAATAGGAGTAGGGAAAATGTCATCTGCCATTTTTTTTTATCACTGAGGTGAGAAGTACTCATCAAATAATCTTCATCTCGCCATAGTTTTAAATACAAGAAACTGTCTCAATGTGAGGACAAGTTCAAATTTGACAGTAATCATATAAATGAACTTAAGTGATATGGCAATCAGGATGGAGTGTCAACTTAATTGGCTTTGAATCTGCCTGGGGGACTGGAGGGGCACGGTTCTCGCTATGTCTGGGTGGATCGTGGAGGCGTGGCCTTGATGTCCGGTCCCCCATGCCTTTCCCCCCTGGCATTCCTCCCCTTTTTTGTTTTCCAACTGCCATGAACTGAGCCTCTTTGTTCTGCTATGCCCTTCTGACATGATCTTTCTGCCTTGGAGCCAGCTGACCACAGACAGAATCTCCTCATAATGTGAGCCAAATTAGAACTCTCCTCCTTTAAACTGTGATTGTCAGACAATGTGTCTAGCAATGGGAAAGCACACTAATAGGGAAAACTGCGAGCAGAGAAATGGCTGGAAGTGAACCTGACTGTGTGCTTTAGAAGGTTTTGGACCTGGTTTGGGGGAGGAGGTTGCAAAGGCTTGGAGATACAGGCTAGAGGACCAGAATGCCGTAAGCATAACTTAATGGGTGATTCTGTGTTGAGCTCCAAAGACCAGAATGCTGATAGGAATGCTGAAGTAAAGGCCAGGTGCAGCAGGCTTCATTCAGGAACAAGAGTTCCAATGGTAGATCAAGTTAAGACCATGTGTGTTACACTCTGGAAGAAAATGTCTCTACATTTTTGCTTATATCCCAAGATGTTCCAGAAGACTAAATTAAGGGCAGTGGACTAGTTAATCTGATGGAGGAAATTCCATTCAGGCTGTGGAATGGGTACTGATAGCAACTTTTAACCAGATTTATAGTAAGAATTTGGGGCAAAAGTCAAAGCAGAAAATTTTAAAAAGCCCAGAAGGTACCACAAGTAAAGTTGGGGCCAAAAGAAATATGCTTTCTAAAGAGATTAGTGGCATTAAAAAGACACTAAGTATTTTGTACAGGAACAAGGACACAGACACCTTGAGGACATTGCAGAAATCAGTGCAACCCTACCCATCAGAGGCTCAAGGGTACAAAAGTATCAACCTTCCATTTCAGAAGAAAGTCCTTGGGCTCCCTGCTCCAGAAGGCTTCATGGGGAATTAGTTCCCGAGGATTCATTTCACTGTGTTCAGTCATCTGGGGACTCAAAAACCATGTAGCCATGGTCCAGTGGATCCTGGCTACTGCTCCTGTTGACAGCACACCTGGGTGCCATCCATGTGATGTTAGTTTTACTAGCATGCAGAACTCAAGAGTTGTGGAGTCTGGAGGCTTCCACCCAGATTCCAAGGAAGGCCTGGAAGGCCAGGCAAAGAGCCCCTAAGAGGACAAGGTCTGGAGCTGTGGGAATGCAGCCAAAAGTGCATTAGAGACTCAGGAAGTCAGAGATAACAGGAGTGTGGATGTCTGCTGAGGAGAGCTGCAGGCCGTGAGTAGAGCCAAGAGAGGCTGGGTGGGCTACAACACGGAAGGGCGTATGTATGGACAGCCCAATCCCTTTAGAATTTAGTTTACCACCAGGTGCCCCAGATATCAGATATCTGTGGAGCTATAGGATTTGATGTTTGCCTGGTGGGTCTGAGTCTTGTTTCAGCCCAATTTTTATGTTTACCCTGTGCCACTGTATTTTAGGATTTTCTAATTTCTTTTTCTTTTTTTTTGAACAAAGATTCACAGCTAAGTGTTTGGTTTGATTCCTAGAATAGACCTTGTCTTTTACTTTTGAAAAATGCTGCAAATGTTGAGACTTTAGGGAAGGAACTGTTACATTTCTAGTTGTATAAACAATACTTGTATTACGTTAGTTAGGTGGAATTGTGACCTTGCTATTGTCTTTATTTAGAAATTAAGATGGTTTAAGGAGAAGTTTTGGGTATCAAGCTGACAAGTGTGGGGTGTGGCCATTAGGGTTGAGTGTCATCCCGACTGGCTTTGATATCCACCATGGGGATTGGTGGGGCTCACTTCAATGTGTGTCTGGATGGATAAGGTAGGTGTGGCCTTGAGAACTATATCTGCACTTCTGTCCCTTCCTCATTGCCACTGTTCCCCATTCTGCTTCTGATCTGTCATAAACTAAGTATCTTTGATCCACCATGCCCTTCTGCCATGGTATTTCTGCCTTGAAACCAGCTGACCATGGACTGAATTCCTGTAAAACATGAGCCAATCAAAGCTTTTTTTTTTTTTAATGCTGTAGGTGTCAGTTATTGTGCCCAGCAGTGAGAAAGATACCTAATACAAGCAAACATACATAACATTGGTACACTGAAACACTGTTAGAAGCAACTACCACCAGCAGCATCCAAATGAGATACCACCTAACCACCTACTAGGGTGGTTATAATCAAAATGACACACATTAACAACCTTTGGTAATTATGTGGAAAAGTTGGAACACTCCTATGTTTGTGACGGAATGTTAAATGGTTTAAACATTTTAGAAAACATTTTGGAAGTTCCTCAAAAAGCTGAACACAGAGATATCCTATGACCCGGAAATTCTACATTTATGTATATTTCCCATGAAAATAGATACATACAACTCTACAGATATTTCTACACAAATGCACCATGCTTACTTACACATAACTGCTTAAAATGTGAAAAAAACTCCAAATGTCCATCAACTCTCTCTCTCTATATATATGTATGTATATAATATCTCAGTGGAAGACCAAGAAAACAAATCGGCAACTATTCAACATGGTAAAAATCACTACCGTTCTCCAGAAACATCATTTTTGGGGTCTGGCACAGTCATTACAGGAAATGTTATTAAGCCTTGTTTCTTAAATTTCTTAATGAAAACACATAAGAAAGGTTATTCACATCCCCATGAATAATCTTGAATATCTAGATGTCACTGGGCTACAAAGTTAGGCTTTATTTTGGCAAGTATGATATTTCATGGGAGTTCCCAACCTACTTCAGCCAACTCATCTCTTAGGATTGTCTTACCACATATGTGATCCTCCTGCCGCATTAGGAACACCTACCCTCTGATGGCTATGCCTTGCTCGTTCACAGAATGATGTGTGAGCTGGGAATGCTAGACCTAACCTTCACTGTCTCCACAAAAGCTCAGTGAATCTCACAGCTTCCGTGAGGGTTTCAAGAGTCCCCAATAAAAGTGAATTCCTTCCACCTGTCTTTATATAGCCATTTGTAATGTCTGTTTTACAATATATACAATTTTATCTAGAGCTTCATTTTCCCACTAGATTTCAAACTTCCAAAGTAAGTGCATTTAGGTCTCATTTGGATTAATTTTATAAAAACAAAGAATGATGAAAAGACTAATGAATTTATTTTCATTAATTTTCACTAACATTAGGTACCAAATAAAACATTTCATATTCAAATTAGTAAGTTTATCTGCAAAATTTAGATATGAATACAACAAGCCAATAAAGAAGCCAACCAATGAAAGATGCAATGTTATCGTCCCTGAATGGAAAACTATTGTTTGCACATGAAAATGCTACAGATAACAATGCCAACAAAATTAAAGCAAAAATATTTAAAAGATGGAATATCAATTTCAAAATTCACTGCCTACAAAGCCAAGTGCTATATGTCTTAGCCCTAAATCATTCACTGCATGTAGGAAATGAAAAGATAAAGAATTTTTGAAAATAGATTAATAGTAGTTTAAAATACATACCAATTATTATATAATTGTACAGTATTATTATATCAACAGTTCAAAGCTAAGTGAAAATGAATCATTTTAATACAGACAACATGAAAAAGGTGATATTTCTAATTCTAGGCTGTGTATTTATAATAATTTCCATTCTAGGCATCACAAAATCATGTCACAGGAATGAATTTCAGTAACTCCAAGAAGAGAGAAAGCTGTACATTTGCTGTTGATCAATTTAAAGGCCTGACTGCCAATTTTGATTTTCTGGGGAAGAAGTAAACACACACATTGACCTGAGATTGTACTCTTTAAAATATTTCATGTTGTAACCTAAAATACAGCTGTGACAAATAGAAATATCACTCTTGAAAATAATTTCCTTTACGGTAAATATTTTGCTGAATATAAAATGAGTACATTCTAGTTCTTGATATTCATACTAACTCTTATGGGTATATAATTGAGAACAAATGAAATAAATTGAAGAAAAATGACAATAATACACTGTGTTGGTGTCCGCGCCCCAACTGGAAAAAAAGCTCATTGTAGTTATTTCATATTAGTTAAACATATTAACACAACATATATATCTTCCCAAAAAGGTAGGGAGCTTACCAAAACTTCTTTTGCCTGTTTATTTTTGACAGAGCTGAAATATATTTCCTCACTTCAGCTAATATGATCAAATATATTATCTGTAATTTGCTCAGAAATATGCCAAATTATTTTCCAAAGACATATAAAGATACGTATCAATTTATTTGCCAAAAATATATAATTCCACTTAAAATATACCATATTTTAAATATGATAAAATCTCATAACAGCATAGTAAATATATTTCGTAAATTGTAAATATATTTAAAAATTACTAATAATAATTATATTATTACCTTAATTTGTTCTTTAATTGCTAAAAATCCATGTTTTTGTCCTCTGATTTATCAAATTAAACATTTCTGTAAAAAAATGAAGAAAAGTTTCAATTAGATATAAAGAAAATGTTTATTTTATTTTACAGTCATAGTTGAACCATTTTAATATTTCTTGTTGCTTAACAACTCTACTTTTTCTCGGAATGCTTGAGGGATCTCAAAAGACTAAGATAAAGAGAGGAAATTCAGGAGACATGGGACACAGACTCCTACACCATATTCTCTGGGCCCCAGTGGATTCCTTAGAGATAGAGCTTAAATATTTTCCTAATTAAAAGAATACATAAAGTTTTAAAAGAAATTCTGAGTTTTTCCGGGAAATATTCTGGTTTCTTTAGTAGGCTGCTAGCTAAGACAATGGGATGTGTCTAATTATAATCTCTCTCTCCCTCCCTCTTTCCTTCCCTCCCTCCCTCCTTCCTTCTCTCCTTCCTTCCCCCCTTCTGAGGACCTTTACACAGGCATCAGCTCTACTGATTATTCTAATATTGAGTATTCATTATACTATTTCTGTATTAGAATTTGGCTATTAGTAGAATGTTAAGTAGCTGCACACATGCCAAAACAGTGACAAAACCCATTAGCTATCCTAGCATCTTATCCCTAAATGGATAAAGAATTAAGGATGGAGCAGAAAGTCAATAGCATAAAATTAAAATTGAGTTCTCCTTTATAAAAGCACTATTGATTAAAATCAGATACACTATAATACGAGAACAAATCAGTGGAAACTTCACAATGAAAGTATTACATCCTGAGAGAGGATTTTAAAATATTACACGATGAAGCTTGCTATGGTTTTTCTAGCAGGCATCCACTGAGGTTTGGCCAAGCACTAAGGTTTACAGCAAAGAGCAATCTAAGTCCACATTTAAAGGGCACCCTTGACTACTTGAATAGCCACTAAAAGCAACTTTATAATCAACTGGCTGAATTTCACTGGACAAGCCTTCTTTCAATAAGTCAAACATGTTCTTTCCATATTACTGACTGTTTACATAGGTTAATTGTTCCCTTTTTTTTAGATTTTTATTAAAATTTATCCAAAATTATATGAACTTACAGGCAATTACACAAGCTTACAGACCATAATTAAGTGCACCTTTTGCTTATAGACAGTGAGCAATGTAAACAACCACCTAGATACAGCAGTAAGTCACAACTATATAAAATTACTATAGTACCCAGTGTGCATGTCACTGATTTAAGTTTGGATTATTAGGTTCTTATTTTTAAGATATCGTTAGTCCTCTGGATTCCCATTCCCCTCCCCCTTTGCCCTCTTCTTGTTCCCTTGGACCCTTTATCTATTAGGTTATATCTAACACTTCATTTTTTTGTATCCATTGTTTACTCTTTTCTTTTGTTTTTATTTTACCTCACTAAATGAGGGATACCATGCGGTATTCCAGCTTGCGAGACTGGTTTATTTCTCTCAACGTTATATTTTCCAGGTCCATCCACTTTCCTACAAATGACTCTAGTTTGTCATTTTTTAACTCAATTTTTTTTTTTTTTTTTTTTGGTGCTGGGGATCAAACTCAGGGCCTTGTGCTTACTAGTCAGGCACTCTAACCACTGAACTAAATTCCCAGCCCCCATTTTTTGAAGAACGCAAAAATCTCATTTGGGAAATGTTTTACATATCCAAAGCACAAGCATGCCCAACATTATCAACACCCTGTGGGTCTTTGTCTCTCATCATTTTGACACCGAAGCACTTACAGGTCTCCTCTGATACCAGCAGACCCACTTTGCCACAGACGGCACCAGCCGTGTTCTCTTTGCTGCCTCTTTAAGCGTTCTATCTTTCCATTTTGATGAATTCTCCAGTGCAGTAAGATCTGCTTGGGAACAGAGACTGTGGCTTCTTCATTTTGTATCACCTCTCCCTAAAGAACCAAGCGCCTGCAATGTATTGCAGCACATGCCGGTTATCCAGCACTCTGGGAGGCAGAGACAAGAGGGTCACAAGTTTGAGACCAGCCTGGGGAACCCAGCAACTTAGCAAAACATCTCAAAATAAAAAGGGATCCTGATATGTCTTAGTGCAAAGGCCCTGAGTTCAATCCCCAGTTCCAAAAAGGAAAAAAAAAAAATCAACAAAGAAAAAGCAAAACATAAACAAACACCTAAAAGGACCTCAAAACTGTAGACTGGGCAAACAAAATACTTACATTTTCATAAAGTAAAAAAATAAATCAATAAATTGAGACTGAACAATAAACGTGCGCCACCACGTGCCTTTGAACTCAACTACATTCGCTATAGTTCTAGGCCCTGCTTTCCCTACTTTTTGTAAAGACACTGAAATCTTCAGTTAACAGTTTGGTTGGTCAGTGTCTTGGGGCTTTGCTAAATTACAACCACAGAACTGAAGAGAAGGCAAACAGCTCAGATCAAAAGCAAGCTCCCTGACAGCCACGCAGCCTCCTCAACAGAAGGGCGGCTGTGAGGCAAGGCCTAGGCAAGGCGAGAGGAAAAGTGAAGGGGATTTAAAACACACTGGGAGGCTGAAGAGCCATATCTTGTCAGATGACGCTGTTCTGTCAGTATAAGGTAATGGGGCTGAGTTTTTCCTACTTAACTTAATTGATCTAAAAGTCATTCCTAAAAGCAGCTACTATAAACATTAGTGTGCAACTACTTAGAAGCAAAGTACTCAAGGAGAACATAAAAATTTGATATGTTTTGGATGGAAATGCATGCACTCAAATATCTACTCACACAGTATTTTCATTACTTTATAGTTATATATGGTTCGGAAGTGATATAAAAGCAGTGCACTGAAATTACTGTTATTCAGGAGAGGGGATGGGAATTAAAGAAGTCCAGTACTAAGACTGCTTTAATGAAAAATTAAAAGTTAAATTGACCTCTGCTTTAGAACAAAGTTTACAAAGCAATCACATATAAAAGATACCAAAATGGAAAATAAGATTAGTTCACAAATTAAAATTTATAAATACGAATATCTGAGAAATATGAAGGTCCACGAGAAATTTCTGAACAATAAAATAGGACACACATTATGTTACATACATATATTTATATAGCTATCTGTAACATTTATGATATCATATGCGATATGATATATGTTTATATATAGACGTCTTAGTATGTGGCAGATATTGTTTTAAACCCATTTTATTCCCACTTAAACTTTAAAAGTCCTCTGAGGTTTGTATGGATATCCATCATCATTATACACAAAAAAGACATTAAGAAAAAAAAAAGACATAAAAAGGTGAAGTTAGAATTCGATGAGTTGTCCATATTCAGAATTTACATCCTCAAGCCACTTCCGTAGCATCACATGGGCTACTGTTTTTCATATTTGCTGAGGGGATATTTATAATGAAAGAGAAAATAAGTTTCTATAAATCAGTTGTTCAGAAAATAATAATCTCAAAATTTCACGACCCAGATGATTGTTAAAACACACTGTCACAAATTTAAATGAGATTCCAGGAAGGCCCAGTAAAAATTAGTCTAGAATTAAGATAAAAAGATAACTTTATCTTTTTAGTCAAAGTGGAATTACTCCCAAAATTATGTGATGGCGCCTTCTGAATGATGTAGCAGAGTTTTATGGAATGAAGAAACGACATGGACAAGTACTTTTGTAAAAACCATGCCACTGTCAATTAAATGATTTGCAATGTAAAATGGTGGAGCTTGAACCTGGGCCTGGTATATACTAAGCATGCTCTCTGCCTCTGAGCTACATCTCCAAACCTGAGAATTTTTAAGAGGTGAGGGACAGATGAAATTTACAAAAAAAAAGGGGGGGAAAAAGTAATACAAGCAAGAGAAACATTTGTAATGCACTACTTTTCATGTGTATGAGACAAAAAATTTAGTCCTCAAATCATTTTTAACTTCAGGTGCTCTGTACAGTATTATCATCCTTTTTTTTTCTTTTTTTCTTTTATTTTAATGGTATACTTTAGATACACATAGTGATAATATTCATCATAGGGGATTTGTACCTGTACATGATATACCTTGCTGCTTTTTTTATATCTATGATTTTAAATTGCTTAGAAGTTAAATAGGACAATGAGACGATGCCGGCCACATCTATGGCAGCCCCGCTCCCTGCCTTCATGCAGGTCTTCAAATTTATGTCTCAGATGTCATGATCTTCAAATCTTCTTTCCGACTGAGCCTTCAGTTCTCATTCTGCCAGTCAGTGGGTCATCTTTCAGTGCTTGCTACTGTCATTCCTTGCCAGTAGCATCAGCACATGCCATCAATTATTCTCCCTAGTATTGAGACTTGTGCTCTTCATCTGTTTCCAATATCCTAATTCTAACCACTATGGAAACAATTCTCTGCCTATTTCATGGATAAGAAAGCTGTAATTGATTAAAAAGAAATTTACCAGTAACCAAATTAGGCGTCAAGGTAAGTCCATGTTAATTTATCCTTAATTCACCCACCTGTCACCACTGACCACAACGATACCTTCTATCACCTCTTAAGCCTGCCTTAGAGAATACTTCTGAAATTCATTTTTCTCATGTTTGTTTTCTGCTCAATAATCTACAAATGCACCATACTGCTTTCCTTAGAGATGTTTTGAAGATCTGAGAATCAATACATTCTTTAGTTTTATAAGCACCTCTGGATATCACTCTACCAAATAAAAGACTGACAT
The DNA here is from genome assembly GCA_004026905.1 of Hystrix cristata. NCBI lineage: Eukaryota > Metazoa > Chordata > Mammalia > Rodentia > Hystricidae > Hystrix > Hystrix cristata. The sequence continues at coordinate 21,015 of PVJO010012251.1, forward strand.
CGGTCAGCTTGAGGTCTAACTGACTCCTCAGGCAACACTATTCTGGAGAAAGCGGTCTATTAATGCAAACCCCTCTACCCAGAGCTCTTGCACTCGCTATACGCACTCAAAGCTTTGATGCTACGCTGCAGTCTCATCCTCCCAAGTCTCCATTCTTTTTGTACAAACTCTTCTTGAAACTCCTGGTGCATTTTAAGTGGATAGTACAAACTGTCATTATAAATGCACTCGTTCTTTCCACTTGTGCTAGCTTACATGCCCCAAGAGTCCATGGAATCAAGGATAATATTTGGAGACTTTTGAGAATGGCTAAGTGACTAGTGTGGCAAATGTGCTCTCCAATACCAAGGGCAAAAAATGAACAAAATGGCCCAAAATAACTGTTTAGGACAATATAAATCAACTAGCCATACAACAAATTACAACTATTCAAGAAAAACTAATGAACTCTGGCAAAACAAATAGAAACTCTATCCCATTAGGCTAGAAAATTTTCCCTCCTCCTCTTATTCACAACTAGACAACATAAGATTATTACACAAATCTTGCTATATTTACAAGGACCAAAATCATACAAAATGTGTTGTGTGACAAAAAATAATTAAATAAAAATCAAAAAATTTGAATCAATAATTGGAAAGCTCTCAATATTTGAAAATCTCAAAGAGCAATTAGAAAATATTTTGAAATGAAACCAAAGCACCACATGTCAAAATTTATGAAATGCAGCTAAAGCAATCTCTCAAGGCCAATTTATAGATTTAAATACACAATTTAGAAAGAAAGAACTGAAATCAATAATCATAGTATCCAGGTTAAGCAAGCAGAACAGTAAGCTAAATGCAAAGTCAGGAGAAAGAACAGTTCACTAAGGAAACAAAGATGTAAACTTTACAGGAAGATGAATGTTCAAATGATTACTAATTGTGTCAATTCTACAGTTTACTTTTTAAGATCTCACTAGTTAGAAAAACTCACCTTCTCTCTTTTTTATTGCTTTCCTTACTAACACACTTAGGTGAAATTATTCATAAGATTCCTCACCAGTGGAAAAAAGTATCATTAATTTTGTTTGGGAAAACCAATACATCCAAAAGAGACATGATATATATAAAATGCACAGACAACCCATTGCTGAGTATTAAGTGAAAAAGACAGCAGAAAATCCAAAACACAGAAAAACCTTCAAAGCATAATCAATATTTTTGGAACATTTTTACTCAGAGAAGGCTTAGCTTCCTAAGTTTTGTTTAAATAAATATCAAAATAAGTTATAATGAACACCAGAAAAGGAAGAACTTTATTGTAGTGCTAGCCAGCTTGCTTTCTGCATACACAGGCTAGTACAGCACGGGACACCATCCCATACGCCACATCACAGCACAGGGCACGGCGCAGAGACGGAGAAGGCGAGGCCAAACTACTTCAGGTACCTACTACACACCCAACTGTGGCTCCAATGGCTGGCCGTGGGCAGGGTGAGCAGTTCTTGCTCCCCAGAGAACATATTCTGTTTAATAAACTACGAAGGAAGAATTAGACCATTTACTTATTTCCTTTAGGCTTTGACCAATAACAAAGAGACCGTTTTTGCCACCGTACACACATTAATCCCCCGACTAATCAGAAGTACATGAATGTACAGGTGTTCCTCAAATCACGCTGAGGTTACAGCAAATAAAGCCACTGTGTATTGAAAACATGGTAAGTTGTACACGCATGTAATCCACCCCGCCTACTGAGCAGTGTGGTTTAGCACACAGTACACTATCAGTGTGGATCCTGGTGCTCACGTGGCTGCCTGTGTGCTGCAGCTCGCCTCAGCTGTCCATCATCAGGACGGAGTATCATAACAGGTATCGCCAGCTCCAGGAAGAGTCAAATTTTGAAGCACAGTTTCTACTCAATGTTTAGCACCTTTGTATCACTCTGCAGTCACACAATTATAAAATGAATCATCGTAAGTCAGGAACTGTCCGTACAGGAACAAAACTCTCATTCTACCGGGTACGTGGTGAGGGCACTGTATTTTCATGGTAATCCTTCCAGGCGTCTAACTTGGCTGTTTTCTTTTGGGCTTGAAGAATATACTCAAAGGCAGGTACTTATTCTTCCTAAAATATCCAAAGCTTCACAAAGATTTCATAGCCACAATCTCCTCCCTCTTTCTTTTGGCCAAGCACTACTCACAATTCTTTAGCTTAATCTGGTGTGTGAGGAACCAGGAGCTATTATCACAAGGCCAAAGAGAAAACCTGCTGTGAATAACTCAGCTTCAGAAGGAGTTCTAGCATTCCGTCACTCAGGGGAAAATGAGAACTTTCCATTGATGGGAGAGAAGACGGCAAAATATACAGGAGATGTGATAACAAAGGTCAGAACAAACACCGAGAAAAAGGATTCAATATACAAAGGAAACTCCACAGGAGCAAGAAAGGTTCACAGGTGGGAAGAGAGTCGCCTGCATGCCACTGGTGCTCATGGCCAGCAGTCAGCAGCTCACCTCTCCACCCTCTTTAAGAAGAGTTGGTGAGCTTCCAGGAGGCTTACTGCCTCCGCAATGCTTACCCTCTTCTTTCTCTGCTGGAGAAATAGTTTTAAATTATCAACATAAAAATAATCCTTTAATATATGCTGTGCTTTTACACTTCAAAATGGCCATGTTATGAATGTAATTACACATGACATATTTGCCTACTAATCATGGTTTCCAGCTTCTCTAATAATGGGAATTATTGTGCTTCCTTATAATAAAATGTGCCTACCCACTATACTTTCATATGATCATATTTTAGTAGGATACACTGCAATCTATCAGTTCATGTCATTAAATAATAATCATACAACTGTACATATCTTTAAAAATTCTGTCACAAAAAGTTCCAAACAATTTAAACTGTTTGCTTTGTAAGTAATAAAATTATAACTATAATTTAGTATTTAGCAAAAGGAAATTATAGACATCAATGTGTATTGTTTTGACTCAGTAAAAGGATGTATTTTAATGATAAATATTTTTTCAAAATGCAGAAGTCAAGTCAGGCAGGAAAAAAAAAATTGGCTTCTGAATTCCTGTAGAAATAGAAAACTACAATCCATAAAGTATATAGAATTAATTTTCAAAATATACCCACGGCCTAGTGACAACGATTGCTACTGCTTCTTTAAATTTATATTTTAAAGTTCATATTACTCTTCCTTTCTCCTAAGATAAATATACAAGGAAAACATATTCAATCACTTTGTTCCTTATAACAGATGGTTTTTTGAAAGGTCGCATGTGAATTAATTCGCTTTGAATGTACTGGAGATGTTCATGAACGATCTTTGCACTAAATCATTTTGAAATGTGATGCACAATAATCGGCTTTCAATGTATATAAACTATCTACAATCGCTCCATCTCCTTTCCGAGACCCTCATCCGAAGAGCCATACAGGGCTTAACCTGAAACTTGGTACTGGAGCAGTGTGAATTGGACAACGGGGAGTGTGCTTGCTAAGTCATGAGAATTCTATTGGAATTATGGATGCAGAAAATTCTGCTCTGTCCAAAACTTGAATAAGAAATTTTAAAAAGGCTTTAAAATGAAAAGATCATTCCTTCAAACATTTATTATCTTGTCTTTAATGATCAAGTTTGTAATTCAGAAAAGTATACCTTCCTCTCTGGGTCAATTTAGACAAATAAAATAGTTCAGCCTCAAACTACTACAGGTGGTATAAAAGAAAAGTTTAAGGAAAGGTCATTGTGCAACGCATGCACCCAAGTATTTTCTACTGAACCATAACTAGAATATAAGAAAAGATTAACTGCATTTTTGTGTGCTTATGTGGTTACTGAATGTCAGTTCCAGAGAAATGACTTTTTTTCCTCCCACATCTATAAAGTTGTCAGGTCATGTCAATCTCAAGAGAATGTGGAGGAAGCTTTACTGTTTTACCGAAGATGAGAACCTGTCATCTAATGAGGTGTTCTCAAAGGTTCAAAATTGTTTAGACTAACAAGCCTGACACTGAATCTCGGATTCCCTTCTTCCAAAAATCCTCATTCCTTTGGTTATTTTAAAAAAAAAATCAAAAATGTATTCCAACTGAAGTTTAAAGAGCTTCTGAGCAGTGACCTCAGCCAAAGTCTTTTGGGAAGGTTCCAACTTTGTAAGAGGCAAGGTATGAGATCAAAAAGCAGAAAGAGTGAAATAAAGAAATGCTTCTGCACAAGTGAAAAGTCATGAATTTATCTTCTCTCACATGATGATTATATGCTTACTACAACTGTAAAAATAGCATGCTAGGGTATTACACTCAATTATCAAGAATCAAAGATGAACTGAGTTTTTCCTTGAGACTAATGGACTAGTTTTCACCCTTACAATTTTCTTGCAGTGATTAGCAATATTCCTAATAGGCCACAGCTTTTAAATTCTACAGGATTCCAACTTGTCACTGTAACCTTATTAACAAGGCTGAAAACCTTTAAATATAGGAAAAAACCCTATGTTTTTACTTCACTTGCACCTAAGAAAATTGTCTACCATCATTTTCATTCAGTAACAAATCCAATGAACAAAGAGCGAGCCACAGTAAACCTGAAACTGGGCCAGCTAACTAACCTGTAAAACTGTACTCATCAATACCTCCTGCTTCCAGGACACTCACAACCAATTCTGCAAATTCTTGTAAGTGTGCCTGCTTTGGAACTATTTAATTATCAGCATTAGTATTAGAAATAGTAATAGTAAATATAAGAGAACAGTAATAATAAGTTTAAGGATTCATTCACTTATCAAAGAATAATTTAGATCACAAGCTGGCCAAACTGTGTTAACAAGCACAATGGACTACCAAGGCAAATTTACCAAAAACATCACCTAAATATTAGTGAATAAAAATAAAATACTGGTTTCTACTTCACTGCAGTCAAAGACAGTTAAATACAAGTTGATCCAATTAAGCCAATTTCGGAAACACAACTACTTAAAAGCCTGAGCTATATACTAAGTGATGAAGTCAAAATGGATTCGATCCAAATCCATTTTATTTGCTTAGATGCTATTTATTATGGCTGTATTTTATTATACAGTAGTAAAAAGAATTACAAGGCGACATCCTGCTATTTCCCACTGGGAAAAATGATACAGATGCTCTATTAAGCCACAGCATAAGCATCACATGCCGGGCTGTGTTCCACTTGTGCCTTCATAATGTGTCAAAGACACTGACATTTATGTGTCTGGGGGTAAAGACAGTCAAATTATTGCCACCTAAACATTCCATAAGTTTACACCTTCATAGAAACCTAGAACCTTTTCGGCATCTCTAGTGACTGACCAACTCTCCCTCTCTCTCTCTCTCTCTGTCTATACATATAAAATATATGTATATATGAATATATGTATACATATTACTGTGAAAAGAAACATTCCTTTAAAATAAAGGAGCTAATTATCATTGCTTCTTTTACAAAAGTGCGTACATGCGTTCATCTTGCCCTAAAACTCTTATACTCTCCTCGTAGAAAGTAGCTAGTATATCATCCAACACCTGAACGCCTATCTTTGCCCAAATGAACTTCAAGTAAATTCTAAATTCTAGTTCAAATGACCTATTGAATAATCAGTTTGCTGAGAAACTGAATTTCATGACAGAATTAAGATTACTGCTTTTCTAAACTCTGTAAGTACCATCTCCTTTGATCATTATTCTCATCAACTCATTCATCATATATTCAAAACCTTGCAGGTATTATACAGAATTTTATAGAAACAAATGCTTATTTTTTCTGTTCTTAGAGACAGACACACAGAAGATACAAATTTTTTTTTTTTTGGTTAAGATTTGCAGCTTCTAGGGATACAAACCCAGGGTTCCACAATGCTACATCAATGTAGCTGAAAAATATTTTGCTTCAAAGCTTCAGGAGCACTGGGAATTACTGTTAGTTTTAGAATAGAAGCAACTTTAGATCTCAATGTAATTTGTATGCAACTGTACTCATATTTCATGTTTCGTGTATCAACCACAATATTACAAACACAGGGGACAGGCTGTATCATTTACTGTGTACTTAATCACTTTCTCTGTTTGTCAAAGATTATACATATATAAAACACATACATAATAATAGTAAGTTATACAGCATGTGTTCTGGAGCCATGCTGCAGGATTACAAATTCTAACTCTCACACTAGCAGCATGATATTAAATTCCTTAAACTCTTTGTATCTCAATTTATTTATAAAATCAGTACGAAGAGCTACCATAAGTTGCTATTGAGGAGACTGAAGGAAGTAACCCACGCAAAATAACCAGAACCATGTCCAGCACACAATAGATACAAAACAATCCTAGCTACCAAGGCCCTAAATGCTACAATTGATTGTACTTGTAACTCAGAAGGGCATAAGATTTTCCCCATTTAAAAGGTGATGAATCTGCAGCACAGAGAAATTGAAACTTTCCCAACATGGGCGAATCACTACTAAGTAGGACAGTCACAAATCAACATATAAAGAGATGTACGCAATATTGAAAACTGACAGAAATGAAAGACATGCTGATGTGACGCTCGGTACCCTAACCTACATGGTCACAACGCTAGCCATTTCAAAAGCCCAGTAAGCAGCAGCAGATACAAACAAGGAAGAAAAACAGTAAAATGGACCAAAAGACCAAAATGTATAATACATACTGGTGAAAGGGAAGAAATTGTTCAAGTAGGAAGGGGAACAAGGGAGGGGGTAGAGAGAAAGGAAAGGAAGGACAAGAAAAAGAGATTGGAAGGAAAAAAACGGAAACAAAGTTTTTGTAAATAAGGGGGAGGAGGGGTTGAAGGGAAGGGAGCGGAACGGAAAAAAAGTAGAAGCAAGATAAATCATGTACGGGTACAAATTTCCTATGAAGAAAGTTATTATGTATATCTAAAATGTACTACTAAAATAAAAAAAATTAAATATGTGACACAGTAAATTGTCAAATAATACTGAATTTTAATTCCATTGATTATAGATTCAGAAAGACAAAAGTCACAGCTTCAACTGAAAATTCTACTCCCAGGAGTAGAAGTAACTAGAGGTCTAAGTGGGACCACAAACATTCTCTGAAACTGACTTTCGGACAAGTGCTACACAGAAGGATAAATTACTTAGAGAAACTGCCAAATTAGTATCTCAGGCCACTCAATATAGAGAGCTGAAAGAAATATTTCAAATTCCTCAGGCCAGACAGCTGTATCGATAATACAGAATTTAAACCCACGGAAGAGGCAGTTAAGGGCTATTCGTGGGACTGTGGTGTCAATATACTGTGCGTTGAGTCAAAATACAGGACAATGAGCTTTTCACTGGTGAATAGCTACACAAAGCTTGGCAAAAATATACATCAGGAATAAGCACGCAGATATAGCACAGCCGATCAAGGAGTAGTCACTTTTTCTTGCATATATATTACTTTCGAATACATGGTTGTATTGTTAAAAAAAAAAATCATTCCTCACAGGACACTGACACTATATTTCACAACTAATTTTGTTACTCTTCTGCTTCTAGATGTTTCCTTCAAATTTATGACTTAATATGTGAATTTCACAATTTATGTTTATTAATGAAAGGAACAAGATTGGTGGTATTCTTATAATTTAAATATCTTTTCCTAATTTTAATTGATAAGAGTCTATCACTGTCTTCAATATTTCATATTTTCTTTCTGCCAATTCAAATTGTTGCTTCCAAAGTAATGTTCTAAAATACAGATCAATTCATAATAAAATCAGCAAAATTTACTCTACGCTGGACAGCAAGGTAAGCCCTATTGCATATAGTAATTCATTTAATCTCTACAATGTTATGAGGAAGAATTACATGTTTACTTCCCTGATTTCAAGAACAGTAATAGAAGCCTAATATTAATTAAAAACTGGCAGGTTCTGGATCATCCATTTAACTCTCCTTTTTGGTTATAATACTTATATTTCACGGCTTAACTCAAAAGCAAGTGTTTCAATAAGAGCAATCTTAGTAAGAATAAAGCTTCTCTCTCATTTCTTCATATGTTGTTATTCTTCTTTGATAGCTTACACTGAATATTCGCTACCCCCAGGCACTGTTGCTACATGTGAATCATCTCAGTTATCATACAGTATTCATTAGATGACAAAGAGATGCTCAATAAATATCTGAGGGATTTTATCCCTTGTGAGTATAAAATGTCCTCTGAAATATCTTGGATTCAGCAGCTTTTGTTTTGTTTTTTGTTTGTTTGCTGGGTTTTGGTTTTGTTTTGTTTTGCTTTTGTTGTACTGAGGATTAAACGCAGGAGCACTGCACCACTAAGGTACATCCCTAAGCTCTTTATGTTCTAATTTCTCATTTTTGAATACAGGATCTTGCTAAATTGCCAAGGCACTCAAACGTGCTGTTCTCCTGCCCCCGCCACATGAGTAGCCTCCGAGATAGGTGCGCCCCACCATGCTGGGTCCAGCAGCTGTATTTATGCATCTGGGAAAATTTCACATTTGGGGCCGAAGACCATTTCTCAATTTTTTGGTTATGTGTTTGGTAAATGTAGAAACTATTTGGTCAAGTCATACAGTTAATGCCATTTACTGTCATACAGTTAATGCCATTTCACTTACTAATTTGCTAATTCTCTTCTTAAGGCAGAATTCTATCGAATTGTTCAGATATTATCTGTACTACAATACTGGTCTCCTGTAGTGCTCCTATTTCTAATAAACTGCTCCATTCATATTGTTTTGGACTTTATAAACTATAATCAAAGTTATGCTAGGAATATTTAAAATTCTTGTTGTTGGTTTTTTGTTTTTTTTTTTTTTTTTTTTTTTTTTTTTTTTTTTTTTTTTTTTTTGGTGCTGGGGATTGAACTCAGGGCCTTATTCTTACAAGGTGACGGCTCTAACCACTGAGCTAAATCCCCAGCCCCGGAATATTTAAAATTCTTAAGGTCACAATATGAAATTATCTAGCTCCCATTTGCACCTCAAGCACGTCTCCTTATGAGATTATGGAATCCCTGTTCCTTCCTAGTCCTCACACACTTAGATGAATGAGAGAAAGAAATATCCTCACTCCTGCAACTCTCTCTACTGAAAAGATGGCAGAACTAGGTAATTTAGGATCCTTTACTCCCACTGCAGTGCAAGTGAGCTATTTCACCATGAAAAACCAAATACAAATAAAGACTAGTACTATATATAATACTGAAAACAATAGCATAATAATTGTGCTTACACTGAACTAAACATGATTTAAATTTAAACTACTAAATGATTTAAAATTCATTCAATGAATATTTAATCAATTCAACAAATACCTCAAGCTTAATTTACATGCTTGGCATATTTTTTAGTTACTTGGAATAAAACAATAAACATAATGAATAGCCTTAATTTTGTGGAATTTAGGTAGATATGTCATCAAACATGATAAAATACATGTAAGTTTCACAGTGCACAGATATAAAAGGGTGCAAACTGTATCTCTTACAGTTTGAGATAGTGTGACAAAAGAACCCTTCACCTAGTAACATCTGAAGTAACTAGGGTCAATTTGAAGGAACTAGGGTAGCAAGCTGTGTGATGTACAGGAAGATCATTCCAGGGGAGGGAACAAGTGCAAAGGTCCTAAAGGCAGAGCTGAAAAGGATGTTCACACAGCAACATGGAGGCTCCTGTTACAGCAGAGTTAGGGAGGAGAACAGGAGGCATCAGACAGCAAACAAAGGGCTAAATCCTAATTTTGGTAGGAGTATGAAGCCTATTCCTTATACTCTGCATTTATTACATGAGTGGAAAGTCATGGGAAGATTTTGAGCAGAAAGGTAACATGATAAGAATTACATTTTAAAATGATTATTCTGTGTAAATTGTTGAGAACAAACCATAGGGGTGCAGGCGAACTAGTCAAATGACAACATTCAGATGAGAGTGGATGGTGGTGGCTTGGCTGCAAGCTGCTGGCACCGTATCAGTAAGAAGCAGCTGGATTTCCAAAACCTGTAAGGCACACCCAAACTGGATTTGCTTGGGAGGTGTATATGTGGTACGAGAGAGAGAGGTCAATGCTAACGAACTCTGCAAATGAAAGAAAGTTATTTCTGAGACTGTAATGGTTTTATAAAAAGATATTTTAGGGGTTTAGGGAGAGTGTATATGTTTGGCTTTGGACATCTGAGTTGGAGGGTCTATTCAAAATCCTAGTAGAGATGTTTGAGAAAGTAGCTACATATGTCAGCTCAGAGAGGAATCCTTGGACTACAGATAGAAATTAGCGAATGATGAACATTTCAGTAATATTTAATGCTAAATGAGAAAAGATTAACAAGGAAATGATTGTAGATAAAAAAAACAAAACAACCAAAAAAAAAAAAGACTGGATTTGAAAATCTCCCAAATTTACAAACTGGGGAGGGTGATGAGAAAACACAAAAATTAAGACAGATGGCGGAAAAATACACAGGAAAGAAAAAAGAGTAACCTAGCAAGACTCCTGAAAAACACCTTTTCAGAGAAAAGATCCATTTACTCCCTCCCAAGAGAACCAGTGAAACGGGAACTGAGAAGTACACTGTGATTTTAACTACAGGACACTGAAAAGAACAGTTTGGGTGGAATGATCAAGATTAGGGCCAACTAGAAAAGAAGGGATTAAAAAAAAAAAAACAGACGGGAGAAAATACTATTGATACCTTTTACCTTTGTAACTTAGTAAAACTAAGAATAGGGAAAGTAAATTGCCCACAATTAACCATTCCAGTTGTAAGGGCTGTCTGCGCCTTTTCAGACCTTCTAGCTCCCTGCATGTATCATATGTAGGTGACTGCTCCTGATTCAATTTACATTGGTTTGTCCCCCAACAGCGTTGCGCCACTTTAGCTCTTTGTAATCTTGTTCTTGCTTTCTTTCCAAACAGATCAAAGTGTATATTGCTATTATGCAACTTTCATGTGTGTTGCGTAACTGTTATATCTGAAGCAGAATGTGGTCCCACATGGATGTAATCCCAACATGCTAAGAGGCTGAGGCAAGAGGATCATAAATTTCAGCACAGCTTGGACAATGCAGTGACTTAGTGAGACCCCATCTAGCACTCAGAATGAAATGGGGGAGAGTGCTGGAGGTGTAGCTCAGTGTGGGGGCACTGAGTTGTATAACCAGCACTGGGGGGAGAAAAGGTTATCTCTGTGAAATTCCTTCAAGAGGATGAGAGATTTTCCAGTTCCTACTGCAAAATATCTACAAAAAATGTGGCTACTTATGCCCAAATCAAACCATCATTTAATATAAAAATGTAGAAGCCTTTAAGATACTTTTTTAAACTATTTTTTATTGGTTATAAAGATTCAGGTTTTTCATTTTGGCAGATTCGCATATGCACATAACACAAACTAAAGAAAGCTGAAAACCAAGTGTTATGCCTTGTGTTTAGATGTCCCCCAAAGCCTCATGCAGTCATAGGTGGGGCTTTTCAGATGTGGCTGGATCGAGAGTGTATGATTCATTCATGGCACAATGCTAGGAATAAGGGTACTAGGACTAAAGGTGGGTCAATCCACTGATTGGTTTGGCCTAATCCCAATAGCCTAGAATATAGAAGGGGTGGAAAGAAGCTGCTAATAAGGTCCCTTTCTTGCTTTGCTACCTTCTGCCCGCCATAAACTATTTATCCTCTGTGATGCCAGCCCACCATACCACCCTGTCTTGGAACCAGCTGATTACAGACTGAAACCTCTACAAACCTAGAGCTAAATAAACCTTTCTTCTTCTAACTTTGGGTGTCTTACCAATGAAAAAAAGTAACTAAAACACCAAGATAGATAAATGTAGTAGTATTTTGGAAAATACCTATGGAGAAAATAATGTACTTTAAATATATTTAAATGTTTGGTGAACTTATTAGTAAAAATTTGAATTTTTTTACCTTTTTTTTTGTATTTGCTCCTTAGTAGATACCCATTAATACAACAATGGAAAATATAGCAAGTTCTACTATTATCATTCAATATAATTCACAAAATTCGACTGAGTTAAACATAATTATATTAGAATTCAAGCCCTTAAGCAAGTTTTCTTGTTCCTAACTACTTTAATTAACAGCATATGTAAAATAGAAGTGCATTAATCATTAATAAGCAATTTAATAGCATCAGATTTTTTAAATAAAAAATGTAATTTATTTGATAAATGTAAGGCTATGTGTCATTCCTCTTTCCAAACCAACACTAAAAACAAAAACCTTAAAGTTCCCCCATCCAACAGATAATGAATTGAGTATGTGCTGACAGGCTTTAAAATTAATGGTACTTTAATTGACTAGATCAGTCATTTTGTACACACAACCTGACCAACATTTTGTTAAAAAAAAAAAAAAAAACAAAGCTCGGTGGTGTAACAGCAAGTTGCCCGATACCAACAAGTAAGTTGAGATATAGCCTGAAAGGATTTGGGGAAGAACAAGTGCCTGATGTTTTGACTCAGTTGTGTCAAACAGTAAGGAACAAAAATTCAGGACATGAATTTGCAGTCATGGTTGTTTTCATTGGATTTATTTTATACTTTACTTTTTTCCTGCCTCTGATAAATGATAAAATGCATTTGCAAGCCATTTTGTTTATGGTGAGAAACTGCAAGGGAAATTTTAGTGTTTGTTTTTAATTTAAAATGAAACCAACCAAAGAAAATTAAGAAGCAAAAACTGAAGAAGCTATTTAATGCAATGACCTTGTCAAATATCCCATGAAATGAATTGTGTTTGCTACACTCCAGTATTATAAAATGCGTACAAAAATGAAATAAAACTACAATTAGTATTATGGAAAATTTTTAAAAGCTACCATATATGGTAATTAGTTACACAACTGAATTTTTTCCAGTTCTTATGAAAAATCATCTTAGGTTTTTCTTCTTAATATTTGGATTCATTTTTACTGTACTGAAAACACTGTTCCATTTCACTAATGGTACACCATTACATAGTGCATTTGATGTCACCTTAAGTGTTTTGTTAATAAAAAGAAGCAAATTAAACTCTATGTAACATATTTCTGAGGCATAAATGTATTTCTCCCATTATTTTTGAATGCTAAAATCTATGGCATTAACTAGACACCAATGAAAATAGTATTTAGGCAATCCAAATAAATAGTAGCAAAAGTTATGTTCTTTGATTTTGTAAGAAAGGGAATAAACAAGAAGGAATTTATTACGGATTTTTAAAATGTAGTCTAACTTGTATAATCTCTTCCACCAGTCATAAATACAGCATTTTAAATATACACGCATCTATGTTTTATAGAGAGAGCGCATCTGCATATTCATTTGTGCCAAACAATTCATTTCTATATATCAAATTATTACTTAAATTTAAATTAATAAGTGGAATCAAATTAACACACTAATAACTTTAGGACTCTTCAATTCTGAATATTCTCATGAATACTTCTGAAACCAAAAGACTATCTTTGAAACATATCCTTGAAAGATTTAACCAATATTTATTGAAACACTGCCGTTTCTTTATTCTCTGCTAGACATGTAGCTCCTTTAGGAAGATTGACATAGCTATGCTGAGAGGTGAAATGATCAACAACTAAACACTGTCTAGATATTTTACAAAGAGTGTGGGTCAATGTGTACCATGCTTCCCAATGTACGTTTTATCAAAATAAACATGTGCTCATAGAACTCTCTTGCATGGCCTCCACAGATTAAAAATAATCCAGTTTGTTTTTCCAATGGCTACCTCTAAAAAAATATGGAGCAGGTTTTTGTATTTTTGTATTTAACATCTCCTGAGAATGTATAAAATGCTTTTATACCAAGTCCTAGATTTGTAATTATACACGGTATGAACCCACTCCATCTCTGTGGCCTTAACAATACAGTGTAATTAAAGATTGAGAAGCTATCAAAAAAGATAGACTATAATTACATGCATCCTGAGAGCACAAATCCTGTTTCTCAGAAGAAGGTGATTTAGAAGATGCTTACATTTAAACAGACATGAAAATATTAACAAAATTCAACTATAATAACACCGTGCACACAGATGCAGGATCTGTTTTATTGATAAAACACTTTTTATTACTTGACCCTTATGATAACTCTGCAAACAGTAGGGTGGATTTTCCTAAATTTGAAGATGAAAATGAAGAATTGGTATTAGAGATTTCCACATCCTCATTTTCATAAAATGCACCTAGTCTTTATTTTGTTAGTTTTAAGGACCTCAATAATGAACCAGAGCAAATTACTTCAGTCCGTTGACTAAATGTTCTGATCAACTCAGATGTGGCTGAAGGAAAAACTGGACACAGAGACTGACCTGCTTTGGCAAGTATAAACTAAAAATTAAAAAAAAAAAAAAAAAAAAAAAAAAAAAAAAAAAAAAGGCCACAAAGCTATACCACTGTTCAAACCAAGGCGGGACAGAAAATCAAGGTGAACTCTGGAAGCTTTTTAGACTCTCAGCAAGGTCGTACTGATAAATTGAAGTGGATATGACTTAGAACTACTAATAAATCATGCTAATTTCTTCAGAACCTACTGTCCTGGCCTCTCTGAACCTAGAGGTAATGGGCAGATTATTCATATAGCTGACTAACAAGTTTGAAAATTTTATATATCTTATAATGGCTTATTGAATCAGAGTTCAAAGTCTATTTTCTAGCTAAGTCACCAAGGCATATATGTGTGTGTGTGTACATCAGCAAAGTTTTATGATCTCAGGGAATAAAGGACTTTATATGAAGTATAAAATGTATGCTATTTTTGCTATTATACTCTATTTCCAAAGTAAACAAACTTAGCCGTTTAATTTTCTCCTCAAATTTACCCTTCTTTCTTTCCTAAAATTACTTATATGGCCTTTAGCATATTTTTAAGAACAATTATGTAAGTCTGTTTTGCAATGTTATGCTCTATACAGAGAATTTCCATTTATATGAATAAAATATTTTATACAAGCAATAGAGTTTATTGCTTAAAAACATGAGTGATACAGTTTGAATGCAAAGGGTGCCATTCCTGACCTTTGAATACAGGTTGAGAGAGAAGGAAAAGTACTTAACTCTTCTGAACATTTTTCTCTATGAGAAACAATTACACAAATACCTACATAATTGTGTTGTGGAAAGAATTAAGGCATTAATACAAGTCAATCACTTAGGACTATACATGACATTTAACAAGCAACAAGTAGATATTTAATATTATCATTTATGTATTATATTTTTCTGAGAGAAAAGAAGAGAAAGAGCACAAAGTGTGGGTGAATGTAGATTCTACCCAGCAAAATTAAAATGTGAGTACTAAACCAATTTGCAATATTAAAAAATGAGACACTGCACTGGCAATATCTATTAATTTAAAAAAATTCAAATTTTAAACATAGAAAACTTAAAGCACACAGATATATCCACCAGCTACATATAAACATTGTTTAAAATTTTTCTAGTTTGTTTCATCTCTTTTGGGATTGTAAAATGAAATATTTTAAAGAAACTGTAGAATATTTTTAAAGAAATATTTTAAAGAAATATTGTAGGCTGAACTATCATAAAGTAACTATGGAAACTGAAATATTTTAAAGAAAATATTTTAAAGAAAATAAGAAAATACATTCATAGGTACACTTAATTGCTAAATATTCCTGTTAAATGTAAGAAAATTTTCTAGTCACTACTCCATTTTCACACATCCTTTAGCAAACATCATTATTCTCAGTATAAAATGTGTTCTTATATTTATTAAACTGCACTAAAATTGTGTATTACTGTTGAATTTTTCAAAAAAAATCTAAATAAAGTTCACATCCAGTATTTAAATATGGCTTTTACATATTTAAGCATCTTAAAATGTGTTATAACCTCAACTCCTACAGTGGTGGATCTTTACATTGTTTCTTCTGTTAATGCAACTATTTTATTACTGTACCACCACCACATATGAATCTTGCTGAAATACACAAAATTATGTACAAATTTCTTTCTTGATATAATCACAATTACTTTTTAAATTTTTTTCTGAGGTTTTTATTTCTTCCTATACACCTTTGGAAAAACTTATAACTTCTCCAAATCATTTTCACAAAGTGAGTACAACGTAAAATCTTGCAATCTCTTATTAATTATGTTCATTAATGCTGCATACAAAATTCTTTCTTTGCACGTCACAGTCTTTAACAAATCGGAAATCAAAATTTAAAGTTAAATATTAAGATAAAAATTGAGAAAACTATGTAAATTGGCTCCACTGTCCTCAAAGTCATTATTAATATAGAAAATAACTGATAAGAAAATGCATAATACAAGCATCTGGACAAAAATAGTTGGAAAACATTGTTTCCTGTTAAGACACCAGGTTGAAAGGGAACTCTGAAAAAGTACTAATGGACATTTTACACTTTTTTTAAACAGATCTGTATCTTACATGTCTCCAAATTACTAAATAGGCTTTTAAAACAACACATAATATGAATTTGTAAAATCTTAAAATAAAAACCCAATATTAAATGATACATATACACACGCACATATATATATAAAGTGATATAAATATATACACACACACACGACAGACACCACATGTATATATGTATATACACACACATTTATATATAAGGGTGGAAGCTTGTTGATTTACTTATTCAAAACAGCACATTAGGGCTGGGATGTAGGTCACTGGTACAGTGCTTGCCTATTGTACACAAGGCCCTGGGTTTGATTCCCAGCACTACAGAAAAAGAATAAATTTCTTAAAAGCACATGAATAAACAACAATTTAGATTTCTTTGTAGATATTTTTAACCTAGAGTCAAACAGAAAGAAAGAGTGAGTTTCTTTTTAGTCGTGTTGAGCTGTAATTCTGGGTGCTAAATTCCTTTATTTTCTTTTCATAAATTAGACTTAAATCATTAGATGCCTGCATGTATTGAAGCAGTAATTAGAACTAACAGAAAGAGCATCGCTTCACTGCTCTTAATTTTAGACTTCTGCTAAGAGAGTTATTCTGAAGGTCTTGATTCGCCTAGGCAGAAAGAATACATTCCTTCAGGATATTTGGGGGGAGGTATACCTTTTGATAAAAATTACACTCTGTACTTAGTAATTATTCTTCTGTGCACAAATCAAAATAGACAATACCGGGGAAATTAACTGAAAATATTACCCATAAGTTTCATGGTCCCAGGCTACTAACATTTCCTTTATTTTCTCTAGTTAATATTAGCATAATTTTAAAAAATTGGTTCCCTGTTTCCAGACTGTAATGCTGTATACACCCCCAACATATAGAAGAACTTAATATATATTTGTGTGAACTTAATTACTTAAAATAACTAAATATGTCACTGGCTGACTGACAACCATAGAGTATGTGTTGGTTCTGAAAGATCATTTCATACCTAAAGAATAAAAGAAAGAATTAAGGCCCTTTATGTATTCAGTGGTTAACTCGAAACAAGCAGAAATGAGGTTCAGGGTGAAAATGCCATTCATCCAACATTTATTCATTTATTGATTGATTCATTTAACAAATATTTACTATGGACAAGGGACAATTTTGGAAGTTAAATATTGCAGAGTAAAATGAACTACAGATCCCATGGTTTAATGGGTAATACCAAAATAGGAGATTTTTTTTATGGCTTACTTTACACAAAGGTTAAGCGCTTTACTCGATTCTCTCTGCAAGCTAAAAGGCAGGTAGTGGAAATGTTAGGCCATTTAACAGATGGCCAGGGAGTGAGTGACTACAGCCTTGTTTGTGATACAATTATCAGGAGTCTAGACCTGATCAGCTTACAAAGGGACACCGTCTTTGACGCTGTATCCAACACAGAAACTCACAGTGCGACACTTTAGGATGCAGAGATCTATTGCTAAAATAACCAGGTACTATTGCTCTGTTGTATTTTCTGTAATCATTCTCAGAAAAACATAAACAAATGTTTAACCACCTTTAAAATAAAAAAAAAATTCCATGGTAGATTTCAGCAGAAGTAAAATATTTAAAACTTATTATTGCTATCTGTTAAAGAACATTTTAATACATTTTTATTAAAATTCATCCAAAATTACAAACTTACAAGGCATTACACAAGCTTATAGACCACAAAACATTGTGCCTTTTGCTTCTGACGGTGAACAATGTAAACAACCACACAGATGTGGCATTAACTCACAAGGACATAAAGTTGTTATAGCACCTTGTGTATGTGTCACTGTTTTAAATTTAGGTTATTAGGTTCTTATTTTTAAGGTATCATTATTCCTCTAAATTCCCATTCCCCTCCTCCTTTGCCCTCTTCTTGTTCCCTTGAACCCTTTGCCTATTAACTTATATCTAACACTTTGCCTTTTTGTATCCATTGTTCACCCTTTTTGTTGTTGTTGTTGTTGTTTGTATTTTGCCTCATTCAAATGAGGGATACCATATGGCATTCCAGCTTGCAAGTCTGGTTTATTTCACTCGACATTGTATTTTCCAGGTCCATCTATTTTCCTATAAATGACTCTAGATGGTCATTCTTTATAGCTGAATAGTATTCCATTATGTGTAGATGCCACATATTGTTTATCCAGTTATTTATTGAGGGGTATACAGGTTGCTTCCAGAATTTAGCTCTTACAAATTGTGCTCCTATAAACATTGTTGTGCAGCCTCAAACAGCAAAAGCAATACTGAGCACTAAGACCAAGGCAGGTGGCATAGCAATCCCAGAGTTCGAGCTATACCACAAAGCAACAGTAATAAAAATGGCATGGTACTGGGACAAAGATAGACACGTAGACCAATGGAACAGAATCAAGGACGCAGAAACTTCTCCAAACATATTCAAATATATGATCTTTGACAAAGGACCCAAAAACATACTTTGGAGGAAAGATGGTCTATTTAACAAATGATGTTGGGAAAACTGGTTGTCAGTTTGTAGAAGAATGAAACTGGACCCATTTCTCTCACCATATACTAGATTAAAGTTGAAGTGGATCAAAGATCTAAACATTAAGATGGAAACACTAAACCTTCTGGAAGACAAAATAGGTAAAACACTTGAAGACATAGGAGTAGGAAAGGACTTCCTAAACAGAACCTCAATTGCACAGGAAATAACAACAAGAATCAACAAATGGGACTACATTAGACTAAAGAGTTTCTGTACAGCAAAAGAGTCAATTAATAGGGTGAAGAGAAAACCCACAGAATGGGAAAATTCTTTGCTAGCTACTCCTCAGACAGAAGACTAATATCTTGAATATACAAAGAACTCAAAAAAATTAAACTACCTAAAATCAGTGACCCACTCAAGAAATGGGCCAGAGAAATGAACAGATATGTCACAGTTCTTGCCTGCTAGAAATAAGTAATTTAAGGGAGTTAAATATATATCTATATATTCTCTATCTATCTATCTATCTGTCTATCTATGTACCTATATCTTAAATAACTATCTTCCCAACAATTTAACCCTCAAATTCAAAATTTCCTTCTGAAAAATGTATGAAGAACATGGTCAAAATAGTAGTACTAATTTTTTAAGTCCTGAATATTTTTTACTTATATTTCTATCATTATTTTAGTATTCATTGCAGAATTCTCCATTCCTTTAACACAGACTTAGCTAACTACTACCATAAAAGATGCAGGAATAATGTATTATAAAAATTAACCACTGAGTATTAAAAGGCAGATTCATCAGATTGCCAAGCTTCCAGTTCATGAAACAATGTCTAATAAAATGTACAGTCCTAATTTATTTAGGCATTTAAATTCATTATTATATCCACTGTATTTCACACTAGTCTAGTTCTCTCATATTCCACCTTCTGTTTTATATACATTTATTTTACCCATTAAATAACCTTAATTCTGTCTTGTAAAAGTTAATTTGAAAATTATACTTCTATTTCCTAAGGAACGTAAGTTTTGCTAATATATTTTAAGAATATGCATTCATTCTGCTGGGCTTACTGGCACATGTCTGTAATCCCAGCACTCGGGAGTTTGAGACAGGAGGATCGCGGGAGTTCAAGAACAGCCTGGAGTACATAGTCAGATCAAGGTCAGCGAGAACTACATAGTAAGATCCTATCTCAAAAAGACCACACACACACACACACACACACACACACACACACACACTCTCTCTCTTATTCTGGCAGTATTATCAGTATATTTGTTTAAATATGGCATTTTTCCCACCATTCTGCTTTGCAATAACAAAATAATATTTATTACAAAATCTCATTTGAAATACTGAGGGAATACTAATTAGAGAATGTTCGAAAAGCACAGTAAGTTTTCTTGAAAAAGATTAATATTTCAATACAATTCAAAAATTATCTACATGAGAGCTTCAAATTATAAGGTAGTAATATAAAAATAAAGTATATACAATATAGGAAAATAATCATTATCATTTTGAACAAAACATTCACATATTCATATAGAAATATAAAAGTCAGCCTCTGGAAATTGTGGTTTGGTTTGATGTGGTTTCTTCATTTTGGCAAAATATGTTTCTATTTCAGTAATATTTGCTTACATTACAAGATTTAAAAAATGCTGAAATTATGCAAAGGTCCTTTCCAATTTGAGTTGATCGGGAAACACTAATAGCGCAGCTTACCTGCCTTTAGTAATCGAGGAATACAAACTGATTCATGAGGCAGAGAATCATTCCCTAACAGGAGCTATTTTTGACTCAGAAGAAGAAAAATCCGACTATATCCTCTTTAGATAGATAAAAAGACAGTAATGATATAAATATTATATTATATATAAAATATTAAATAATATTTTAATAATTATCTCATATCACCTTTTTTAACACGACACAATTAAAACAAACTCTCCAGATAAAAGATGTGCAAAATATGTGTTAAGGAACGAAGATGCCATGGATCAAACTCATGAGTCTTTCCCCTTTGATTTTCCTTTCAGGAACAGTGCAAGATTTCTACATATTTTTCCTCAAAGAATATATAATACTTTCTAGGGCTCAGTTTACTAAAATGAAAAACGCTGTGATAGATCCTTTCGCTTGAATCCTGTCAGGACTTACCCGGGGACTTGCAGTGGGAGCATACATTGCTTTTGTTTTCTAGCATTCAGTGAACTCAGGCGTCGGAATGTAGGACTACACAGTTCAAAGACCATTCTGAGTACCCGGCGAGTTATATACTGAAAAACCCACCGGTGTGTTAATAACACAATGGGCTCTGTTATTTCAATACTGCGCTGAGGGATCCCTGCTGTCCTGAAAAAGCTAACGTACCTTCCTATAGCTCTGGGAAGTGACTCTGTCACTGGGGGAGGATAACATTTAATACAGCTCCCTACTTGGTAGCCAGAAACAAAAAGAAATAACTTTCATCTCTTTTTTCTTCCTGTGCTGAAAATGTCCACTTTAGTATAACAAAGGACATATTTTAAACCATTTTCTTTGTTACCAATCTAAAGGAAGTTTCACATACCAGTGGAGATGCTGAAGGTTCCTAATACTGTATGTAACTTAGGGTGGTAGATAAGTCATATTAGCTCTCTTGAACATTCTCAGCCCTTACAGGAGACCAGAGAATAGGAACAGCGTGGATGGTGGCCTCTGTAACATCTATACAAACCTATTATCCACCCAGATACTCTTTTCCTTGCGTTAATCTTTCTTTGTATGACACGGGTTGGAACATGTCCACAATCATAACTGCTCATAATCAAGGCCTTTAAGAATGGTCCTGATTTGGATTTATTATGTTTTGTTTATTAATAAGTAGAACTGCCTTATTCTTGGTAATATTGTCATTAACACAATTTAGATTGCTCTGAGATTTCTTGACACCACCATAATCTCAAATTGTGTTCAGATTACTGAGACCTCAAACCCTGAAACTGATACCTAATCTTAAAATGACTTTAATTTCGTTCCCATGCAAAAACTCTACTCCTCAGGGAGCATGTGTACTACTGGTCTGCACAACTGAGGGTCTATTTTCGCGGTGACCACACATTCCTTGTGCACGGCAGCAGCTCAGCCTATCCAGAGAGTCCGCTGCGTCCACAAGTGAATAAAAACACTTTGGTCCTATGCACAGGACAGCTCCTAGCTCACTGTCCCCTGGGCATAGTAATCCCTCAGATCATCCCTTGAGTCAAAGAAAATAAGATGCCCTAAAACTCCACCCATAACTCTTACACATTTCATCAACCACAAATTCCGATTTTGAGACTCCTTTGTGAAATGTAACACTTTGCTACCAAATAAGTGTCCTCTACAAACTCAGAGTGTTTCCCTTGGAAGTCTTTCTTTAAGTCATTAATGAAATGTGGAACATTTTCTACGAGGGCAGAAGATACAGAGAAACATCATATGTCCTGGGAAACATCCTTTTTGAAAATTTCTATAATGGCCATGCCCTAGGCTGTGACTCCTGAGTCAATTCACGATACACATGTAACTGCCTCTTTACTTGGATGACATTTTCTATTCTTGCCCAACCAATAAACACACTTTCCACTATTGAGTCAACCCAAGCCTTTTGTTTTACTAGAAAACATTTCCTATAAAACAAAACTCAATAAATTAAGTGAGTGAGAACTCAATCAACATCACAGCTAATAAAGCAATTAATTTTGCAAAATAACAAAATATGTAATTATTTAATCATAACAGTTATCAAAATTAAACATAATTTAATTGCTTATTCAGAGTCATTAATTATGTAAAGTTGAAAAATTACACTATTGAAGCAATCATTTAATCATTGGAGTTAGAAAAATGTCTAAGTAGTAATTCATTATTTCTGCTATGGTCTTGGAAATTACATCCCATATTTGTAATAAAATCAACATAATTATTTTAAAAGGCATAACTAATAACATCGCTGTGAATCTTTAATATGCCAACAATATATGAAAAAGAGTCAATAGAAATATATTGAAAAAATAAATTTAAGACAATGAAAACATGCAAAGAAATAAAAAGTCTATAATTTACATAGCCCTGATTCCCAGGCAGTACAAATGCTTAAATTCATTAAAAGATAACTCTTAGTGATCCCAATGAATTTAGCTACTGTTCACCACCATGCCACTGTTTAAACCTGCATAAGAAACTTTAAGAAAAAAAATGGTCTTATAGCTTTCTTGACGTTTATGATGCCAGGAAATACCTAAATTTAAAAATTCTCTTCAGAATAGTAGACAGAAGCAGGACTTTTGGCTGACCTTTCAGGGGACATTATTCAGGATTCATATGCTGCAGAATCACAATTAGTCTCTGACAGTGACTTTCGTTAATCAGGTATGCATTTCCTTTGAACTTTACAATCTTGTACTTGCTTGCATCTGTTTAACTTGTACTTACTCAGGCAACCTACCAGAATCACTAAATTATGCAAAGCAACTATTGGCAATTCTTACATACATGCATTTCAAAAAAAAAGGAGGTATCTTCTTTTCACTTCAGTGTCTTTGAATCAATGTCTTAAACCTTCATTTTCATTGAGTGATGACTATAGAATAAAGAATTGATTGCTACACTGTAGTTCACTATTCCTAACAACTATATGTGGGGGTTGTGGAGTTTTCTTATACAGCATATAAAATATGGCTCACTTCAAAATAATATGTCTTAAAGAAGGGCTATTGTCACTCTACTGTTTCATTGTTTTGTTTCTACAGTATATACAGCATAAATCCATCTCCCTGAATTATGGAGATGCTGAAATGCATGTACCCTAGATATTTTGAACCACTAAACCAACTCATAAAGTCAAAGAATCACAAAATTAAAGATAAAATACAAGTATCGCTAAAGATAATCTGGCCCAGCATTTTCCAAAGTGTGTTTAACTGAACCAAAGTTCTGCAGAAATGAATTAAGTCTATAAGACTCCATATTCAAATAAGCTGGAAGCGCCAGAATGAAGTATTTTAAATCATTTCTCCCAATAGGAATTCTCAGAGCCTTTAAGAGATTATTACGCACTGTGAATTTATAAAGGGAATAATATGCTGTGCTCGCCAAATGCACTTGACTGTGCGATTCTTTTTTTTCCCCATGTAACATCTGGGACTAGTATCCATTATGTTTTAGAAAACGATGATCCACCAAATGTCACAATTTGTATAGCTTAGATTAGTGAAGTGAACTGCCACAGTTAAACTGCTAGTTATCACAAGAGCGAACAGGAGCGTGGCGGTCCCTCCAACTCATGGCTTTCGACTCGAGGGAAGGCATCTCACATTGGTGGAAGGAACGAGGCTTTGGGGACTGCACAGTAGCCTCCCCCTTATTCACAGATTTGCTTTCGGTGGTTTCATTTACCCACAGTCAACTATGGTGAAAACATAAAATGGAAAATTCAAGAAAAAAAGAATTCATGTTTTCAATTTGGAGTGTTCTGAATAGCAAAACGAAATATCAAGCTTTTTAGTTACACCATGCCTGGGACAAGAATTATCTCCTCACCTAGCACATCCATACTACATATGGCACCTCCCCTCAGCCACTCAGTAGCTCTCTGGGCTATCAGATCAACAGTCACTGCGCCAGGGGATCCTAACACTGTGCCACAATGCCGTGTCTCTCACCTGATTTCACACCATGACGCTGATACTCCATAATTTCACATTGTACATGAAGGGGGAGTACAGTATGAGATATTTTTTGAGAGATGGATATTCACTTCACCTTTGTTAAAACATACTTTTTATAACTTTTATTTTACTCTTTGTTGTTAATCTATTATACCTAATTTATACATTAAAATTTATCATAGCTTTGTATTTATAAGAAATAAATACATATATAAGAAAAATATGTGTGTGTGTGTGTGTGTGTGTGTGTGTGTGTGTATCTCCATCGGAATCTGGGGTTGTGGATATCCACCGGGGTCCTGGAATGTACTCCCAAGCAGATACAAGGGGCCATGGTACCTGTAAGGCAGTAAAAAATAAGACAAGCCAGGAACCTAACACAAATAAAGTGCAAAGTCAAGGTATAAATGGTATTGATGTTATAAGGCTATGTGAAAACGTTGGCAGAACAGGAGACTGACTGCAGTCAGAGGAAGGAACAACTTTTGTGGTTTGAGAAATGAAATATTAGTGAAGGTGAGACTTAGGATAATTATGGTAGATGGGTGAAATCATAAGACATGGTTAGGCCAAAGAACTGAGATGTGTTAAAACCGTGGTTACATGAAAGCACACACAAAAAGCCTACAGCTTTGAGGGGAGAAAGCTATGAGACTGGTGGTGTTATGTTTCTGAATAAGACAGTGACAAGCAGATCAATCACGTCAGCAGTGAGAGGGGTAGAAGGCAGCAAAGCCAGGTGGTGGAGTCTCAAAGGCCATGGCTTATCACAAAAATACAAATGAGGTGGGTACAAGAGTCATGTAAAGAATAGACGGAGAAGCCACAATTTCATCAAGGAAAATCAAAACATATATGGAGTATAAAAGAAATGTCATATGTATGGCATTTCTCTAGAGAAAGAGATTGAAGTGTTCCCTATCACTATTAAAAATGTATATGATTCAATAGGATATCATTAGTTGACCCCAAAGTGCTTGTAAAACTATTCAGTAAATAACTGGAATGAATTGCCCAATAATTTTGGTCAACCGGCAGACTCAAGGGATTTGGCCCATGTTGTAACTTGAAGCAAAACTATAAAGCAGTGCAGATACCAAACAAGGAATAATAGTCTCGAATTCACAGCAGTTAAATGGATTGTAGTTCCCCGAGTTATCATAAAAATCCTTCAGCAGCAACAAGGGAACACGGCAAGAGACACACTTCAGTCTTACAGGCAGAACCATAACTGGCATCATGTTCCCGGGAGGCGCTTCAGCAAAGCGTATCCAAATCCAAATAAAATTACTAATATTTAACCTAATATTTATTCTACTCAATATGTTCCAACAGAATAACATGAAATAAAGAGAAGCTTTATATAAAAGAGACTCCTTACAATATAATTTATGTTGCCAAAAATGGAGGCGTATTATTTTGAAACAAAATAAAGCACAATCCCACGAGCTGTAGCCGAGTATCAGGTGATGGGCATATTTCTGTCTCAAGAGCTGCGATAAGGCAGATGTAAATCCCTGCGCCATGATACTAATAGAAAAACCCGAATGTGAAAATTATGAGATCAGTAGTAGAAAAATTAAGCACAGGAAAATACAGACAGAAAGGAACTGTATCAAAATACCAACACTGTATCCTTGTAGGTAACAGGATTTACATGTAAAACATTTATTTTTTTAATATTTCTGTAATTTTAAAATTGCTACAATGAATATGTATTACTTTGTAATCTGGGAAAGAAAAGCACTGGCCTTAAAATATCAAGATTTAGCTTTAAAATAACTACCGACAAGAAAGAACATGTACATTTTAGAGAATTTTGGCACTATGTAACAAAACACTAATTATATATTTCATAATTTCCCCACTAATTCCACTTTTACAAATGCAATCTCGTGAAACACTTGCAGCCAGGCACCAATGAGTACACTCCTGATGGCTGCTGAAGCCTTGTTCAAAGTCGCGAAAACCCAAGAACAGAGCAAAAGTCCAGGAAAACGAGGTTGAATATCTAAATTGAAATCTTCTAATCTTCTGTATAAAAACCTACTATGGAACTAATACAAAGAATGAAATAAATCTAAATATACTAACAGAAAAAAAGATTTCCAAGCCAAGTCTTGAAGAGACAAAGACAACTGAGAGAGCATTCCGTGTTTACCTGTATTTCTATTTCTCAGTGAATACACATCTTTACATGCCTTTATGTACACAGCATACATATGCAAATATCTGTAATTTATATCCAAATACATGATCTTATGTATGACTATGTATCTATTAAGAAAAGCCTAGAAAAATGTTATAACACTTACATATATTCAATTATGGACAATGGAGTTAGGGTTTGGAAGTTTTTACTTTTTATTTTATGTACTTCTGTACACTTGATACTTTTTATAAGAATTCATGAATTTTGTAATAATATATCAAAATAAATTTTCTCAAAGGAAAATGTTAATATTCCAGTGTTATCAGATATCCTACAAACAATAGTATTTAAAATATGAAACATAACTATTTCTCAGTTATAATGTTTTTGTAAATTATGTATTAAAAAATAATTTTACAATAAAAATAAGAACCAACAATCTCACACACAACTCATTCTGAATGTCGTAGCAAATGAAACACATACATTAAAAACTTCATTGTTTCTTTCTCACAATTCCACTATAGGAATACATTTAAAATAAACTTTTTAAAGAATTGTAATTAAATCCTTCCTTTACCAGTTACCACTATTCTTCAAACTAATACAACTGCCACCTATCCCGCCACACACATGTACTTCGAACAGCAGAAACTATCACAAGGAAGGACCAACATGAAATCCAATGTCTCTTGATATATCAGCATTTATTATAATCGTCATTGTTAAATACTACTAAAACATCTTTCTAAAATGATCTTTAATGGATAAATTAAACAGAAATTTTCCAGTTCAGCAGCAGTATTCCAGAGGAAGAAAAACTGCTTCAGAAAAATGGATGGATACAAATCACACTTAGCAAAGCTGGACGACAGCAGTTTTGTTCGTTCCCCACGCTGAAAACATATTATAGTTACTGAACAGCACATTCATTCACTCCACTTTTATAAACACTTAGTACATATTTGGCATTATTTTGTGGGCCTTAAAAAAAAATAATAATGCCATACAGAAATAGTATGAGAATGCCCGTTTCACTCTGCCCTCAAAAAGTGAGGCAGATCATAAATTTCTAGTTGCTATAATAGAAAATAGAACACAAAAGATATGGGAAAGCGAGGACTTGACAAAGGAGTCACTGAGAAAGTGATATTTTGGACCAGACTTGAAAACGAGGAGAAGAGAGCCAGCAGCCCACCCTCGGGCAGGCAGAGGTCACATATGCTTAGTACAGAAGCATTCCTGACAATGGAACACCCAATTGAGTCTGCATGCGAGACATGATGATTCTGATGCATGTCCTTTCTAGAACACAAGGCTAATCACCACATCGCAGCCGACAGGCTACGCAGCGCATCCTCAGAGGCAGCCGCTATTTGGTACAGAAGAAGGACGGCTGGATACCCTACTCAACATGCGATCTTCTCTACACGCAGCCAAAGAGCACTGCAAAAAATTTACCCAAAACAATGACTCCAGTGAGTTGCTTTTCAGTCATTCTGAGCAAACTGACCACTGACTGCCAGCCTGCCTCCTGTGAGAATAAGAGCTGGCAGAGGACTGGCTCCCAGACACCTGAGCTGCACCGCCCCGCGGACCAGGAGACCTAAGCTTGTCCCCTCAGGCTCCGCCATCACGCAGGGCCACTGCCAAACCACAGGGCCACCTGGCGATGTATATAACATTCAAGGAGCACGACAATTTCAGCGACACGGCTGCTTAAACACGTGTGTAGCTACACACTGCCACTTGAACAGATGCAAAAGGAAACAATTACTTTACAAACTCGGTATAAAAAATGGTTCAAATGCCTACTAATAATTAAAATACATAGGAAGCCACTTGAATGCTTTTAATGATTATCAAGTGGGTGGCATTTGATGGTAATGAACTCTACTCTGAATTATTGCACAATAATTTAATACTCAAAAGTACAGTGAAGCAAGATCTCTGTTTCATTCTTGGATCAAGCAAACAAAATCTAATGCCAACTAATTCATTATTCTGTATATATTTTCCTTAGTCTCTCGAAAGAAGCATTCACTTTAAAATTTCTAAGACCTCTCTTCATTTAAAATTAATCTAACTGCACTGTTGAGTTTCACTGACATCTAAATTAAAAAAAAATGCTGACACAATCAACAAATCTGCAGATTGAATATATTCACTTGACACTCCTAACCACTTAATTATATACGGCAGATTTTATAGGTGTGAAGCATTGTATTGTATGCTGCTATCAAGCCTGAAAATTAACCTGTGAATTGAGACTATTACAATTGCTTCATGGGAAGTACTGAGAACGTAAGTGTCCTGGTAGAAAACTAAGAGAAACAAACTTGGATCACACAGTCAGCCTCACCCTAAAGCACTTAAATAATACGTCAGACTTACACAGAGAATTTTGTGTATCTTCCCAAAACAATCATCAGTACTCACAATCAAGAGCTGTGGCATAGGTTAGGGAACCACGAGTGAAACACGAAATGACCACAAGTTTCCTGAAGTTTCTTGGAAATGTCATTACCTTACAAGCTCTATGTAATACAACATATACTCATAATTCTGTCAAAATCTCTGATTATCTAAAATTGGCTTGAGGACTATAATAATGCACATTCATGTTAAATGTTCACTATGAGGATTTTCACCTAATGTTTATGCAATAGTCTTTGTATTGTGAATGAAACAGCAATTAGTGTACAGTGTTATCGGTTCAGTATTTAAATACAGTCTCCAACTTACTGATGGTTCTATTTACGATTTTCCAACTTCACAGTGGTGATAAAACATACCCACTCTGTTTTTCATCAGTACAGTATTTAATAAATTACATGAACTATTCAACACTTCATAATAAACAGGCTTTTATTAGATGACTGTCCAACTACAGGGTAACAGTGCAAGTGCTCTGAACATGTTTTTAAGGTAGACCGGGCTAAGATATGATATTCAGAATGTTAGATGTACATGCTTTTCTGATATAATGTTCTCAAAATACAATGAGTTTGTCAAAAACCTAACCCAGTTATTTATATATAAGACTCACTATATAAAAATAAGAAAATACATAGATTAGTATTTTTGATCATCCAATTAGGAAAAAGAAATGGAAAGTGAAATCCACTCCGTTGATGAGCAAAGCCTCAGACAGAATTATACCTTCATAATGTTAGTGTCACATATGATGATTTTTCTCAGTGCTCCGTGAACTACTGTGCCTGAGAATGCTGAATGAAAATTATGTTTATTCAATATGTAGATTCCTGTGGCACCAACAATATCTGCTAAAGCATGTTAACCTAGTATCTCTGTCCCTCCCTCATGTACAAACACCAGCGAAAAATACGTATATGAACTTCGAGAACCACCTAAAAATATAAAGAAGAGGAAGATGTTTCCCTGATTCTGTACTGACACGGTTCTTAAAGTCCTATTATGAAGACATTACAGTCAGTGTTAGAAAGACCATGATGTAACACAAGGATTTTCACCTTGAATTATGACAGCCGAATGACATGAGTCCTGATTTGTATTCATCTGTACTTAAGACATTAGTGACCACTGCTAAATTTACACTCTGTATATGTGTGTGTACTCATCTATATACATATACAGAAATTTAAGCAGATCCACACTCTACCCAAACAACCAGGATGCAGAAATGACAACAGACTCATGCATCTTAAAAAGCGAAGATGCTTCAAAGAGATCACTGACTTGTACAGGCCTACATTTGGTCCTTTGGTTAAATGAAAAATACATATAAAACACAGTGCATAGCAAGTGCTCAATAAATTGTTATGGAATCACATAAAGGCCAGCTTACAGTGTTTTTTCTTTTCTTTTTTTACAAGAATGAACACAGACATCATCTTTACTTGAGAAAAAGACTTCAACATAAACCAGAGAAAGGAAAGGAGGAAGAAAGCACGCTGACCTCCTAAGCCTCAGAGGAAAGGCAGAGGCCCAGCCTTCCCCCAGGCATGGGGAGCATCCCCAGGGTGCTGCCTGCCTTCCTCCCTGGACCCTTCCATCCTGTCCTGAAGAACTGGGCAGGAGGGTAAGGAAGGAAAACATACCCTTCCCGCCTAATTTGTAACTGTCACTTCTCTGCTGACTGAAGATTCCGTCACTGAACTTTATTCTCAAAACCGCCTCAAACTCCCACTGACAAGAGAAAACAAACAAAACAAACTAAGAGGAAGTAACCAGGAGGAGGGCAGAGGACAGCTCCCTTGGGAAAAGCGTGCAGGGTTAATAACACAACTGGACTGCTGGGGACAGCAGAGCCCACGAGGGTCTGAGAGGCACTTCTGAAACCTGTGCCAGAAACAATGAAGGTGGCCCGTCAGGCAAGGTAACCACAAGAAAACAAAAGCCAAGTCGCCCACACCTCCACAGGCAGCAAATGAGCCTCAGAACACAGTCCGAGTCCAAAGAACAAATCAGCTTTCAAAATTAGAATAACCACAGTCCCAACTCAAATACCACTTTAGGAAAGTACAGAACAGAGTGGTGACTACATGTATTTTCCTTCCTATTTTCATAAAATCCCCTCTTCAAAGCTAGTGAAAAAAACTGGGATTTTAAGAAGATTAAGAAATACAAAGGACGCCTTTGTTGCTCTGCACACTGTTTATACCCAGATATCATGAAGCTTTGCATTCAAAACCCAGTTGTAATAGAGTTCCACAGTAGAATGGGTACAGTGAATGCAGCCACCATGAATGTTGGCAGATTACTATACAAAGGGCAGTTATCCCACAGAGAGGGCTGGCGGGTTGACAGGGGACCAACAAACGCATAAACTGAAAGGCATAATGAGCCTGATTTCCACCCTCTCACCCCCCATCCCTTACACACTGAAGAAAACAAATCACCAAAATAACCTGTACCCTCCATGCTCCACATTCTGTTTATTCGAGAGAAAACCCTAAACAGATAGACTTCTCATGACAGCTCAGTCCTCTTCCTACAATGAAAATTTTAGCAGGAGCAGAGGCTCCATTTCACAGACCTTCCGGGACTGCAGGACTCCCACAAGGAGGGCTTGTAGGAGGGTTTTCTGAATCCATATGGAGTGTGGAAAACAATCAAATCACTCCTTAGGTCCAATTCACAGCTGAAGTGAAAAGGAAAACAGTCCACCCAATTCCTTCTCCCACAAAAGATTTCAGAGGAAGCTGTTTGGATTTGACTATAAGCTCAAAAGATGCAATACGAAAGCTTGTAGTCTCTAACAGACCTGAATATTGTTACAATATTTGAAAGCAACTTCAATATTTCATTATGCAATAGAAATATCCCTATCATTAAATAATCCTTGTTCTCTACCGAACATTTTTCTACATATACATCATATTCTTGGTATTATTATGTTGTTGTTGTTATTGTCAATATTTAAAATGCTAATTATAAATGAAAATCACTTTCTAAACTGTAAGATCAGTATCAAATATTTAGCTGTACACAACAGTTAACTGAAAACAGTGATACACTGGGTTGTAATGCAAAAGCCACTTAGGAATTTAAAGGGAAGAGTTTACAGGAATGATGAAATACTTCTCAAAACCTGAAATTTGGAAATTAGATGTGTCTACTTTTCTATACATGCACCAATCTTTCTGATCCTTCTCCTGAATCTCACAAAGTGGTCTAGGAACAGTACCCTGATACATGTTTGAACATTTACTCCTACATCAGCCATTCTCTGCCCTGACAGCTAAAACTGCCAAATCTTTCCTTTTTGTTCCGGCGAAATTGCTGTAAGTAAAAAAGAAACTGACATTCTACTTTTGAAAAACTGAAGCTTTTGACATTTCAGGATGTTAATAGATGGATAAACTGTATAACAGGAACATCAATCCTGAAAGAGAATTTGACCTGAATAGCCATGCACCGCATTCATGCATTTATAATTGCAACAGCAGATGAATGGGAAAAGATGAAGTGGAACCATTTCTGAAGATGCATGCTGCGTTTTATCATTACAGGATAATATTAAACAGTGATGATATTTCTTTTAAAAACTGAATAATCTTAAAGTGAAAAAGAAAAAAAAATATAAAACTTATCTGGGCATTACTCCTTTCTTTTCTAGGTATTCCTCTTCCAAATAGCACAAGCCCATCCTCCCAAGCCCAAATGGAATTCTCCAAACAGATGTGCTTCTAAGTGCCTTTACTGCAGATGAATAATAACTAGTTATTAATCCAAAATTTTCTTAAACCAATTCCATTATTTCTAATAATCTAGTTCTTCCAACAAAAAGCAGAAATCATTCTTTTCTAATTTATAATTTGTTTGCAAATGTGGATTTAAAAGGAAAAGTTATGAATTCAATTCTTAGGTACTATAACAGACATTTTTATTGAGGATGCAAATATTTTATCTAATACATGAATTTAGAAAAATTTTATTCAGTGCCATGAAGGGGTACAATTTAAGAGTAAATTTTGCCCCCATTTAATCTATTAAGATGACAAATCTCTTTCTACATCCAATTTGATAAGTAACAAAATCCTGCCAAAGCTTTTGAACATATATATTTCAGCTATTTTATAAAACATGTAATTATAATCTTGTCTAGGAGAGACTTTTATTTTTTTTTCTTTTTTATATTTTAATGGTACATTTTAGATGTACATAGTGATCACATTCATCATAGGGGATTTGTACCTGTACATGATATATCTTGTTGCTTCTTCCTTTCCCATTCCCCTCCCCTCACCCCCCCTCCCTATTTACAAAAGATTTGTTTCCATTTTCTTCCTTCCATTTCTTATTTCTCATGTCCTCTGTTCCTTTCCTCCTCCCTTGTTCCCTTTCCCATTTGGACCTTTTCTTCCCTTTACCAATATAATACATTTTAGTCTTTATTTACACTTCATTTTCTCACACTAGAGAAATTATGTGGTATTTAAACATGTGTATCCGATTTATTTCACTTAAGAGTATGGTCTCAAGATGCATCCATTTACCTAGGAATATCTCAAGCTTATCATTCTTTACGGCAGAGTAGTACTCCATTGTATAAAAAAACCACATTTTCTTAATCCATTCTGCTGTTGATGGGCATTTGGGCTGTTTCCAAGATTTAGCTGTTACAAACTGTGCTGCTATAAATATGGGTGTGCATAGGAGAGACTTTTAAAAAGATATATTATACAACTTTTTCCATGTTTGTGGGTCCTAACCACCCCCCAAAAAACATCTAAGGTGTTAAAATCCAATTGGAGACATAACTGCAGATGTTCTTCCAAGTATCCAAAAATATGTCTGGATGAACCTTAATGACCCAGAGACCAATACAAGCAGAGAGGACAAATGGATCTCTGGGCCCTTAACCTGTTATTCATTAAAAGCATGATTTATGTTTTCTTCCAAGGCAAGGAACAAATTAAAATCAGATTTCTGCCAAGCATGGTGGTAAAGCCTGTAAACCTAGCACTCTGTGTGGGTAAGGCAGGCAGATCACAAATTCAAGTCCGTCATGAGAGACTTAGGGAGACTGACTCAAAATAAAAATTTTAAAAGTGCTAGGGATGTAATTCAGTGCAAAGGCCCTAGCTTCAATCCCATTCTGGGTGAAAAAAAAAAACAAAAAACAAAAAAACAACTCTTTGTTAAAACAACATGACTGTCCACTCGGGCTTATGGATGCCCAACGAGTAACTAAAAGTCGAACAAAGTATGACGTTCATTTTGTGATACTTTGGGTCAAATCTCTTCTCAGAGAAACAAAACTAGGACTGAGAAAATGATCAACTGGATCACAGCTGACCACAGCACCACACGATACTGGTCCTTTTTGCTGAGGGCCAGTCTGCTCCTCCTCTTCCAACTTGTGCCCCTGTTAGTTCCTCCAACTGAAACCCTGTCTCTATTTTCTCTTATTTTCTTTGTTAAGGGACCTCCTTAGACTTTGACAGAGTTGTGCCCCCTTCACTTTCTTTTCATTTTCAATTAAAGTGTTTTTCTTGTAAATTTGTGCTAGAAGCCTCAGTTTTAATTTCTATGATCACTGAAGCAAGGACCCACGCTAATCAGGGACACTAATTTGTGGGGACTTTTTCAAGGGGAACAGGAATACATCTATCTGCACCGGGAAAGAAAAGCTGACCTCAGCCAACAGGCAGTGATGGAATCTTTTGAGACTGGTCACTCTGGCTCTTTCTAATTTAAAATTCTTTTGATTTCACTTTAGGTATAACACAATTTTAAGGTTTTTCCATGAGGAAATAATATCTCTACATCACACAGTAATTTTCTCAGAGTTTCCATCCTGTTTAGCCTAGAGGGAGGCAGACAGTTTATAAGTTCTTAAATTCTTAGGGTAAATCCTGTTCCTACTACATGCCCTAAAATATGTATTCAAATCCTTGGATAGAGGAATAAATTATATAATAAAAAGTATTTTTAAAAAGCATCTTTTGCAAATGAAATTATATTTTGAAAGGTTTTTTTGGTAATACTAAGACCAGGAAACTAAAAAAAAAAAAA
>PVJO010012252.1:0-43360 GCA_004026905.1 Hystrix cristata
CTACAACTGGAGGTTCCATTTGACCCAGCTATTCCCCTACTGGGGATCTTCCCAGAAGAATTAAAATCATCATACCACAAGGACGTATGCACCACCATGTTCATAGCAACACAATTTGTAATAGCTAAGTCTTGGAAACAACCTAAATGCCCAACAACCAACGAATGGCTAAAGAAAATGTGGTTTTTCTACACAATGGCGTACTACACTGACGTAAAAAAGGATAAACTAGAGTCATTCATATACAAATGGATGTTCCTTGAGAACATACTCTTAAGTGAAATAAATCGGACACTCATGAGCACACATCGAATTGTTTCTCTGATATGAGAAACCATAACTGTAAATAAGGACAAAGAGGTGTAATAGATATTATATAAAAGAAGGATGGTGTGCAGAGGAGAGAAGTACTAGAAAGAAAGAAGGGGAAAAGCAGAAAGGCAACAGGGGAAAGAGAGGGGAAACGGAAAATATGGAAAATGATGAATGAACCTGCTGTAAATAGGGAGGGAGGGAGGAGAGGGAAGGGGCGGGGGTGAGGGGGGAGAACCAAGATGCACCATGTATAGGTACAGAATAAATGTAATGAATGTGACCATTACATGTTCCAATGGAACCAATACATGTTCTTGGTTTAAAATTAAAAAAAAAAAAAAACTCTAGATTTTTTTACTACAATTCAGCAAAAACACAAGATCACAATGACAGATCTCACAAAGGCAACTACGATTTAATATTTTTAAATCTAACAGAATAACTGAATCAAAAAATCTTTAAAGCAGTCAGGTGTGATGGCACATGCCTGTAATCCCAGCTCAGGAGGCAGAGGCAGGAAGACTGCCATGAGTTTGAAGTCAGCCTGGACTACACAGTCAGTTCAAGGCCAGCCTGAACTTCATAGCAAGACCCTTTCTCAAAACACTAAAATTGGAAAAAAAAAGAAAATCTATAAAATAAGGTGTTTTAAACAGAAAAAAACAAAACAAAATACATCATGTACAGGTACAAATTAACTATGATGAATGCGACTGTTATGTTTATCTAAAATGTACCAATAAATCTTCTTGGTTCAATAAAAAAATACTAAAAATTAGAATAATAACAATTTCCTTGAGCAATAATATCATTAATAATCTATAGAATTTTAAAATATGAATGCTTACTGTGTGGCTTTCAAGTTCTGCAATTTTTTCGGGTGCTTCAAAACCCAAAAAATACATTCTGATTACATGATCAGTACTCCCGGTAGCTAAAAACATTCCACCTGAAATAAAAAATGTTTCAAGATCACTTACTCTAAATTTATCTCAGTAAATGCACTAACTCCCCATCTAAAGAGCTTATAGAGCTGTACTCGCAGCTTGAAGCTAATGCAACGTGGAAATGTTCAGTCTCACTCTGCTTTACTAAGTACAGCAAGGTAAAATGCCTAATGAGTCCCCATGCCCTAAAAACATCAGAACAAAAGGAGTCTGCTTTCTAACCTACTTCACACACCTAAATCTAGCTCGAGACTTGTTTAAGTTTTTAGACTTTTCTCAGAGAAAACTCTTTGACCTATTCAAAGGGGAAGGAAGGCAGATAGGTAATCACACAAGTTCCCTATAGTATATGAAAGAGGAGCCCAAGGCCCCGGGTTCGATCCCCAGCACCAAGAAGAAAGTAAATGGAAATGATTTGAACAAGATAAACATGTGAGAAACAAATTTAATACAACTCTACATGATAGATTCTTAGCAGTAATATGGTCATTTAATAACATGGTAAAATAATGAAATAAAATTACCGAAGAAATTATCTTACCAACACTAAAAGAAGAACAAAGCATTTGAACGCCTGGCCTAGGCTTTTCTGTGAACTTCAGGGGACGTGGACTTTAAAAGAAGAGGATACTGCGTTAAAATACATTAGTTCAATCCATTAACATACTTGAAATATTAGTGTTAATCAGCCACACTTACATACAATTGCAGCCCTACAGAACCTTACCATGTGCCAAATGTTCCCATGCCAGAATGGCCAACAGAAAAAACATTATAAAGGTGGCTTTCAAGAACCATCACTGTATACCCGAAGAACAAGCCACTAACCCTATTTGTTTTAAGTAGGTAACTAATGCTCAGGCAGTCTCAGTGAACCCACTGTCAAGTAGGGCTGAGAACCATCACGGCGTGGCTCAATAGGACAGAGGTGGATGGTGAACTGTCCTTCTTCCAAGTAGCCACATCTTTTTTTTTTTTTTTGCTTTTTTGAGACAGGGTCTCCCTATGTAATCCATGATGGTCTTGAAATCACTATGAAGCCTGGGCTGGCCTCAAACGTGTAGCAATCCTCCTGCCTCAGCCTCCTGAATGCTGGGATTACAAGCATGCACCACCACACCCAGCATGCCACATTTTTAAAAAGTAAAAAAAAGCAGCCAATTGTGGGTGGCACATGCCCAGAGTCCGAGCTACACAGGACACACAGGAGGCCATGTGGAAGATGGCTTGAGCCCAGGACTCTGAGGCCACCCATGGGAACATGAGACCCCATCTCAATAAAAAAAAGACAAAACTGGTTTGTTTTTTTTTTTGGTGCTGGGGATTGAACTCAGGGCCTTGCACTTACTAGGCAAGCACGCTAACCACTAAGCTAAATGCCCAGCCCCACAAAATTGGTTTTTAATTACACCCAGTAGAGGGCTGGTGAACATTTAATTGTCATCAAAAATACCTGATCTGTACTTGGATTTTTCAAAATTTATACTTCAAAAACTCAGACTCAAATTGTTTAAAACATACTTAAGAGTTTTCTAATCCCGGAATCAAATATGAGGTTTTTAACAATTCAGCTCCTCCATCACACTGGCCACGTCTGAAGTCTCACCAGTGCCACATAGCCAGGGACTAGAGGACGGGGCACCACAGATCTGTAACCCAGCTCTGATGACTCCCAGGCGCTCCTGCCTGGGCTTCTGATTATATACATGACTACGCATTTCTAACATTTTTTAAAAGAATGTTTGCTGGGCATGGTGGCACATGCCTGTAATCCCAGTACTCAGAAGGCTGAGGCAGGAGGATCGCTATGAGTTCCAGACCAGCCTGTATTGAGTTCGACAGACTGAATTACATAGAGAGACCCTGTCTCAAAAAAACAAAAGGAAGGAAAAAAAAAAAAAACCTCACAAAAAAAAGGGCTCACTGCAAAGGCCTTACATTAAAAAATGTTTCACATACATACTATTTCACTTTGTTTACACAAAAATGATGTTGCTAAGATAGAAAAGCCATACATCTTTTACATACCCAACTGTCTAAAAATAGTTATGCACATAGGCTTTTTATATAATAAACTCAAAAATAAAAAGGCAACCACAACATAATTTCTCTATAATCACATTTCACTTCATAAAACAAAATCATGACTTCATCAGGAAAGAAACCTGTTACATGCTGTCACTTACCTGAATTTCAGAGACTGTAAATCCCACTGCCAAAAGCAAACTGTCCCATCAGCACCAGTGGAAACCATGTATCTCTGAGAGCCTTTGGCCATAGGGCTAAACTAAAAAGGAGTGACATATATAAATCAGTTTCTAGAGCTCCTACTAGTTTCTAGAGCTCCTACTTATAGTTTAACAGTCTTCCAAAATTAACTTCAACTGACAGTCTAAAGAAGTTAAACACAAAAAAATAAGAATACAGGTGATATAATAGTGAAAAATCTAAAACTGTATGTTAATTTACATATAATCTTATTTCAATAAAAGATGATTTTCAAAACTGATAAACAAGAATTACCAGGAAAACTCTCACACAATAAAGATCCAGTCCTATGATATTAATGCCTATCACAGAGCCTCAAAACTTACAAATATTGGGTACAACAAGCAACTTGACAGAATGGCCAGCAGAAAAAATAAGAAATTTCTTTTTCTTCTTTCTTTTTTGGGGGGGAGGGCTTTTTGAGACAGGATCTCACTATGTAGTTGAGGCTGACCTTGAACACAGTATGTAACCTGGGCTGACCTTGTATTCTGCTCAGACAAAAAAGAAAGAAGAAAAAGAAAGAAAGTGGCTAGAGAGATGAGATAAGCATGTTCGAAGCAGAGGAGTATTTAAAGGCGAGTTAATGGCAATGTATCTTTCACTGTTAAAAAAATTTTTTTCAGAGGAGAGCTGGGGATCGAACTCTGGGTCTCACTGAGCAAAATCCCCAACTCCTACTGTAAAAAAAAGTTTAATTTGAGTACTCACCATGTATTTTCAAACGCATTTTTGCATATACTGTTTATTCCTGTGTGCCTGAAGGGTTTCGTCGCTATTGTGACTATTCTTCATTGACTGTGTTTATTAACTGGTCACTAATGAGGTGTAGGAAAGCTTTTATTCAGGACACTATCTAGCTGTTTTACTAAGCTCTCAGCAGTTCTAACAAGTCTTAACAGGATTCAGTAGTGAACTTCCAAATTTGGAGGTTTGCTTTCTCCTCAATGGGTGCTGCAGATCCACCCACTATGCATGAGCTCTAGGGCCACACTCCAAACCCTAAGCACCTAACCTTGGATTTTAAGCATGTTGTTTTGTGCACAATAGATTTCCTCAAACCACTACCCCGCCACAGAGCCTTGTTTCAGTATCTGTAACCAAAGCTATTCTTCAGTGACTACAATATACATTCCTAGATATTAAAAACTGGAGTTTCCATTTTCTAAAATGGGCTAACTAAAGTCTACGTAAAAGCAGTAGTGTTGTGGCTTGTATCTAGTGTCCCCCACACCCTCATGCACTCATACGTGAGGCTTTTGGGAGGTGGCTGGATCTTGGGGGTACGATACTGGATTACCTAGCACCAGGAGTCACACTACCTCATTCACCCAACACTCTTTCGGTTACAAGGGTCAGTCTTAGCCGGACATGGTGGCACACGCCTGCAATCCCAGTGCTTGGGAAGCAGAGGCAGGAGGATCTCTGCGAGTTCAAGGCCAGTGTGAGCTACACAGTGAGTTCAAGGACAGTCTGTACTATAAAGCGAGACCCTGCCTCAAAAAAAAAAAAAAAAAAAAAAAAAAAAAAAAAAAGGTCAATCTTACTCAAGAAGGGAACTGCAGAGAGAGCCAAAGACTAGGAGACAAGAATCACTGGGTAGCATACTCAGGCAGCTGGCTCCTAAACAGTACCTCCCACAAGTTTTAATTTGAAACACTCTCATGATTAATCAGCTCAAAATACTTTAAAATATCTGCTCTGATCTGTCCTTTAAGTATGCATTATACAGAAGTTTAATTTACAAAACCGAAGACTGTTCTGGTATTAATTCTGGCTGTTAATAATTTCTGGCTTAATTACACTGTTGTTACACTTAGAATTTTCTCAGTATTCTCAAATCTGTTGAGACTTGTTTTGATGTAAATAAATATTTGTAACGATAAACATCCTGCTTATGACTAAAAGATATAAAACCAAATGTTTGATTCTGTATTGTAAGCTCAAGCTTGTTGCTTATATTGTTCAAGTCTATATTCTTAATAAAACAGTTTTTCAATTACTAAGAGGCAAAGACACATTAATTTCCCCTTATGAAAATGGAGGTCAGGGGCTGGGGATTTAGCTCAAGTGGTAGAGCGCTTGCCTAACAAGCACAAGGCCCTGAGTTCGATCCCCAGCACCAAAAAAAAAGAAGAAAAAAGAAAAAAAGAAAGTAGAGGCCTATTTTTCTCTACAGATTCTATTTATGCTGTATGTACTTTGAGGCTGTATTAACAAGTGACTAAAAATTTAGAACTCTTCTTCCTGTTTAATGAAACACCTTATCATTACAAATTCTCTATCTCTAAAATGGTAATTTGCCTTAAAGCCTATTTATTCGATGTTCATGTATCTGCAACAATTTTATGGTTCATGTTTGCATATTTTTTCATCTTCTATTGTCCTTATGTTCTTACATTAAAGGTAAGTCATAGAATTGGGCTTCATTTTTTTAACTAAATCTGAAATCCGTCTCACATTTGCACCACACAATGCATTTACAAATAAGTATGTCCATACTGACATTTAATGATGTCCTAGTATCCCCTCAGTACTGTTCCACACACCTTGCCTCTTTTTCTCTTTTCTCTCCTTCCTTGCTGCCTTTTTTTTTTGGAGATAGGTTCTCTCCATCTAGTCCAGCTTGGCCTCCGACTCACCTGCCTTGGTCTCCTGGGTGCTGGGATTACAGGCATGCACCACCATGCCTGGCTTCTACTGTTTTTCAATAGTCCATATTTTCGGGGTCTAATAGCAGTTACACATTCTCTTACTAATATTTTAGCTATTATTTCAGAGGTTATAAAATACATCCTCATCTTAAAATCCAACATGAATTTGTATTTTTCCATTCTCGAACAACGGAAAGACCTCAGAATACTATAGCTACCCCATCTTGATGTTCATGCTATCGTTTCTTTGTGTGTGTGTGTTGGGGATCGAACTCAGGCCTTTAGCAAGCGCTCTACCACTTGAGCTAAAGCCCCAACCCCCCTTTGCTATCGTTTCTTTCCTTTTTTTCCTTAGTTTTTGGAGGCAGGGTCTTGCTATGCTAGCCTTGAATAAGATCTTCCTGCCTCAGGCTCCCAAATGCTGGGACTACAAGTGTGCGCCACCACACCCAGAAATGCTATCATTTCTTTAATTTATATATGTATGTTATATATGCTTTTGCCTTTGTTTTAAATGGCAGTACAGGGAACTGGACCCAGGGCCTCACACATGCCAGGCACAAGCACTCTTTCACCGAGCTACAATCCCCAAACCTACAACCCCTAAACCTTTTTTTTTTACTTTTTTTTGTGGCAGGCTCTCCCTAAATTGCCCAGGTAGGCCTCTAACTTGCAATCCTCCTACCTCAGTTTCCCACACAGCTGGGATTACAGATGTGTCCTACCAAGCTCAGCACTATATATACTTTACTTTAAAACCCAAAAGATAGGACACTTGTTTTATACAGTTACAGTCAATATTTCTTTTCATTCATCTACATATTTACTTTTTTACTCTCTGTCCCTTCTTACTACCTCCAAGCTTCCACCAAGATCACAATCCCTCTATGCCTGAATACTATTAAGAATTCTACTTACTGCTACCCCAATGCTAAGAAATTCTGTCTGTCTAGATGTATTTACTGTACTTCCCATCATCAGAATTCCTGAGTGGCACCTTCTATCAGCACTTTGAGGACGTCTCCTCTGCCTACCACCCCCGTGCTTCTGTGGAGAGCCCACAGTCAGGCTCAGCACTGCTCCTCCACTGTTCCCTCCGGGCACAAAGATTTCTAGTTGTCTTTGGTCTTAAAAGCTTTACTGTGATGTTCTAGTAATTACAGACTTCTGTATATTCTGCTCAGCCTTCTCTGTGTTTCTTGAATCTGTGGCTTTATGTCTTTCATGCATTTTACAAAATTCTTAGCTATTATCACCTTGAGTACGTTTTTTGTTGCACTTTCTCCTCCTGTTCAGGAATTCCAAATAAATCCTATCTTTCTAATGTTCTTTTCTGTTTATTTCAAGCTCTTTTCTCGGTGCCTCAATTGTTCATTTTCTTCTGACCTCACTCCTAGTCCACAAATGCTCTTCAGTTTCTTCAGCTGTGCCCCTATGCTGTTAAATCACTCACTGAATTCGTAAATTCAGTTATATATCTCAATCCCAGAGGTTTTTTTTTTTTTTTTACTAACTTTTGGATCTACAATGAAATTACTTTATTTCTCTTAATTAGGTAACCTTACTAAGCACAATATTTCTAGGCTAGATCTGGAATATCTACTGTCTGCATCTTCTGAGTCTATCATCTGGCATTTCTCCTGTTTCTGGTTATATTTCTCTCATTTTCTACGTTATAATTTATTCTTTTTTCTTTTATGTTCTTTTTTCTATCTTCTATTCAAGAATCATCACTATGTAAAGAAAATTAGAAGGAATGTGAAGCTTTAGAGGTTATCCTCCTCTAAAGTAACTTTGGCTTCTAGCCTACAACTACATCAAGGGCCCAGCAATTCCAGACTGTCTGATCCAGGAGAATTAGGATGATTTGAACTTGGGCTTCAGTTTCTGCAAAAGATAGATTTATTTCTGGCTCATCTTTACTTCTAGGACGAAACTCTTCTGGTTCCCAACCTCAAGACAGGGTTTTTCTGGGGGGTGGGGAGGTGCT
Organism: Hystrix cristata; assembly: GCA_004026905.1. Taxonomy (NCBI): domain Eukaryota; kingdom Metazoa; phylum Chordata; class Mammalia; order Rodentia; family Hystricidae; genus Hystrix; species Hystrix cristata. Next base: position 8,175 of record PVJO010012252.1, read on the forward strand.
AAGAAGCAAACTCAAGGCCTTGTGCTTGCTAAGCAAGTGCTCCACCACTAAGGTAAATCCCCAACCCCTAAGACAGGATTTTTTTATCAAGACTCCTTCTCCCTCCAGTAGACCCTGAATGACAATTTTTAGCCTCCCCTCACCCAAATATTCTGCTAAGCATCCTTGCCAACTCCTCTGAAACTGGCAAATGCCTCGTAACACTAGGTTCCATTCTCTGGACATTCCCCATCTATCAGATATTAACAACTCAATTTCTCATTCTATTAGTACCTCATCTGTTTTTTTCACTGCAGTCCAGTGTTTCTAGTTGTCTTACAAAGAAATCTAGTCCGAGCCAGTTACACATTAGGCTTTGCAATCCTGGAAAACGTTCACTTGCTACTCTTTCAGACAGTCAGAACATTCTCCCTTTGTGAATGGTTATGTCTTACTACTAACATTTTTCAGAATGTGCATCATACTATGACAATTTATTACGGTATCTTCGAATCAAGTACATACTAAAATATTAACTATTCCCAGATGGTAGGATTAGGAGGCTTTTATTTTCTTGTTATCTCTCAACTACTATCTCGCCTTTCCATAAACATTACTACTGTACTTGTACTTTTTAAATAACTTTTTTAAAAATTTTACTGAGGGGCTGGGGATTTACCTCAGTGGCAAAGCACTTGCCTCACACGTACAAGGCCCTGAGTTTGATCCCCAGCATCCAAAAAAACCAAAACTTTATTAAAATTTTAAAATGGCTTCTACACACATGCCAATAAGTGGAAAACCTCAGAACCTCAAAGTAACCACTAGCAAAATAGAGGCAAATCTTCTGATAGTGCAAAAATTTTCTACCACCTGTTACAGTTTATATCCAGATGTCCCCCTGAAGCCTCATGTGCTCACAACTGGGACTTTAGGGAAGTGACTGGAACACGAGTGGATGAGTTTATAGCTAAATATAATGTTGGAAGGTGGAGCCTAGTCCAAGGAGTGGGTCACTGGGGGCACACCCTGGAAATGTCTGTCTCCCTCCCTCCTCCCTGATCACTCCTTGCTTCCTGTCCACCATGCTGTGAGCAGCTCTCCTCCACAAGGAACCCTGTGCCATGCCCTGCCGCCTTAGAGCAGCTCTCCTCCACAAGGAACCCTGTGCCATGCCCTGCTGCCCTCCTGCCAACCGTCTACTGAAACCCCTATGAACAGTGAGCCAAAATAAACCTCTCCTCCTTTAAATTGTGGGTGTCAGGCATTGTGGCTCAGCAACAAGAGAAAGTAACTAAGACACCACTTGAGTAGATTTTTCAGGTATACTCAGTAACTGATAAATACATGCGGACCCTCATTATCAAAAGAATTATTTCAGGGAAGACAAGACTTCTACTTACACATGGAAGAATTACAAAACGATCAAAGACACAAATTATCAAAATAGAATAGGCTTTATTTGGTAGTATACTGCCTCTAAATTCATAACAAATTATAAAATGTTAACTGTAAAACGTAGCTAGGATTTAAATTAATTTTCCAACTACGAAAACTTCGAGAGAACAATCTACTTCTACCTAAAAAGGGTACCCCAAAAAAATCTTCCTTAAATTTTCAAAATAAAACATTATTTCAACTACAATTGTCTTCACGCACAAAAAAAGAACTTCTTCTGTATTTATTCTTGAAGAATATTGGTCAGCAGTATTGAGAAAAGTCACTTTTTCTCCCTTTGAGACAATGTCTCTCTACATGGCCCCGGCTGTTAAACTCCTGGGCTCAAATGATTCTCCCAGCTCAGCCTCTCAAGTCACTGGGACTCTAGGTACACACAACCAAGCCAGGCAAAGTCCCTTTCCTCCAGCACTCCACACGAAATGTAGACAGCACTAGTACAGAGCCAAGGCCCTAGAACAACTCGTATGTGAAAAGTGAACCACCCCATTCTGTTAAGCAAATTCAAATTAGAGGCATCAATGTGCTGTTCCAATTTACTTCAACCTAACACAATATGTAATTTTCAAAAAGTGACAAAACAGCACCATTTATAGTCCCTGGTGAGCTATCAAATCTAAGGTAGCAATCAGTGGGTACTACAGAGAGATCCCCAGACATTCTGCACCTTCTGATGGGAGAACTTACATATCAATGTAATAGACTCTCAATAGAAAACAGCACCTAGAAACTTCTAGTATGAATGCAAATTCTCGATCCCCACGCCAGATACTGCCTGAAGACCTGTTTAAGCAATCCAGGAGATGCCATACACATTAAAAGAACTACTGCTCTGGACACAGCAACCAACGCAGGAGACACACATGAAATTACTCCACAGGATTCAACTGGCGAAATCCGAACAATGGGGAAATTACAGATCAACAACCTAAGTTCCTTCAACAAAGAAAAGCTGGGTAGGGGGATAAAATTTATGGTTTAAGTTACTTTTAATTTAGAGCAAACAACTGTAAGATGCAGGCTTTATTGTTCTCCTGATTCAAATTAAACGTGAGACAACTGAAAATCTGAGTATGAACAAGTAGTAAGTACAGTAATAGTTCTGAGGCTGTATTTTTAAAGGGATTCTTATCTTTCAGAAAACATACTTAATCTGAATAACAGTTTATTATTTTATTGACACACTAACAAATTTGAACATCTTTTCACAAAATAAATACATACTGAAATATTTGAAAAAGAAATGGTACGAATTCTAGATACTGTATTTGCTATAGGTACGATATAATTAGGGAAGAATTGGCCATAGGTTGATGTGTCCAAAGGGGTCCATTACACTATTTTTTTTCCATTGCACTATTTTATTTACTTTATATTCAAAATTATCCTCCACTTATTGTGAAAAAATTTAATATCTCAGCAAATTTAATCTACTTATAAAAATCTACAAGTTCTAAAGAGAAAAATAACTCATAACCAGTTTGTAACTCTCACTCATCCAATTCCACCACAAATTTCAAAGAAGCAAAAAATCATCATGAAGAATTCAGGCTACTACATTAGACAGTTATTATACTGCCTTCCATAATTTGCAGAAATATAAGTGATTTGATTTTCTCCTGATTACCTAAGTTTAAAATAGATAATGTAACTCCTAAGCATATTATTATTTCTCAATTCCAAAGAGAAAGAGTTCTAAGGGAAAGCGCAGTAATACACACGGATGTCTACTAAGCTAGAAGTTTACCTGTAAAGATGTAATTGATCCCGTATGTCCTTGGAGAACAGCAACTGGGGCACAAGTTCTCAAGCACCATACTCTAATGATTTTATCACAGCTCCCTGCAGCAATCAATGTATTCTCATAGTTCACTGCCATATCTGAAATTTCTGCAGAATGACCTCTTAGTGTGGATAACAAGCGGCCATTATGTGTTGACCAAATCTTTACCAAACAATCATCTGAACCCTAAGAAAGAAATACACCCAGATATAAAAATTAGTGCAGCAAAATATTTTAATTCACTTAAAAGAACGCCTTTTCATATCAAACTACCTATCTACAACAACCCCCCTTTCCAACTACAAAACACTCTACAATTATTCTTTTGCTCAGAACGTGAAGTAGCATTTCTATTCAAACAAAATCTATGTAAAGATACCATAAAGTTAGCATTTCTATGGGTCAGATCACATTGTAAGTACTATTTTGTGCAAAATCTTCTGCCAATAATAAGCCCAACTAAAAGTCCCTATGTCAATTAACAAAGGTGAAATGTCAAGTCAAGCTCACTCGACTAAATGAGTGTTAGGAAACATCAAGTTTTCATAACATATCAAAACAAAACTAAGTGGCAATCCCAGGACAACAACAACAAAAATGGTGGGGAAAGCACCCTCATATCAAATAACAAAATGAGAGTCTCAAATTTATAACAGCAGTGAGCATTCATCATTCAACACAGTTGAGTACGTACTGTAAGTGTCACACCTACCAAATCAAAGTTAAATTTCTCATCATCCTAATTTTCCCTTAAAAACATTAAAAGGGTTAGATTCTACCAAGATAGATCATGTACAAGTACAAATTAACTACGATGAATGTGATCATTATGTATACAATGTACCAACACATGTTCTTGGTAAATAAAAAATAAATAAAATAAAAATAAATAAATAAAAGGGTTAGATTCTAAATATTTCCATATAATTTTGTAATAATTACTTGAACACAGAAAAGTTGTTTTATAATTAGTCCATTTTCCTGGATCAACAATTTATAAAGATGTGGTGAATCACTTCTAATGGTCTGGAGGTTTTATGTGGGTAGTTTTTGTTTTATTGTTGTTAACACACACTTCGTAATGAAATATGTCTGTAATGGACTAGAAAGGAAGTAGTAGGCATGCATATCTGAAGGCATCTTTAACAGCGGTGCATAAGACCCACTACTTTGTATCAAATGTCCCTCAAAACAGGGTAGAGTCACAGCACTATCTGTGCTGAATAACTTGAGGTACTTATAAAAATACAAATTCATAGGCCCCTTACAAAATCTACTCTCTGCCAAAATCTCACAGAATGGGAAACACAGAATCTACATGTTTTATAAGATTTCCTAGACGATTCTTGAAGCACACTAATGTGGTCCAGTGGCACCAAATAGAGTTTAAAATGTGAACTCACTGTAAAGATTCTATGTCCTGTCCTATCAAACGCTACACAGTAAACAGCAGACAGATGTCCAAGAATCCTCCTGTGCATTTTTATGTGCTGATACATAGCTCCTGGAAATGCTGTGCTAAAAGCAGAACACCCTGTGAGTTGCTTTCCTCGATGTATCTCCACTAGGAAACAAAAACAATGAAAATGGTTAAGGAAAAGCCGGTACACAAAAACTAAGAAAAATTCCAAAACAGTTTCTGAAGGGTCACAAAAATCTATGTTTGAGATATTCTAAGGACACAAGTTTCTTTCCAGTTCTATTCTACTACATCGGTAACATACATTTCTTAATATAGTAAAACTTTTCATTCATTTTATTTGAAATTATTTTTTTAAAATAATGCATTTGCAATTTAATACTTGTTATTACTTAAACGACAACACTACCAAGTATAACCCTTTAAAGTTTAATGTACAATTTATAAATTCTCTCCAACTTTAAAAACTGTTTCAGGCATCTCCAGGGCCAGCCTCACTTACCGAGATTTGGTGGGGAGCCGTAATTCACCGGCATTTCGGGAGGTCTTCCTCTGTGAAGAGCAGCAAAGGCAGAGCCCTTCCACACTGTGTGCCTGCAGTCTTTAAAATGAATTTTAGATACACATAAAATCTTGAAAGTTAACCCCAAGAACGATTTTATAGAATACTTACGTATATTGTAATAAAATTGTTTATTCAAGTTTTACCAACTAATATACTTTTAACAGAAAACCCCTGGAGGTTTATTAGACTATTTCTGAAGGAAAAAATAAAATAAAATAAAACTTAACACAGCTCAGATACAGCAGCAACAACAACTAACATTTGTGTAGCACTTTACAATTCACAAAGTGCTTTCCAAATACATTATCTCATTGAACCCTCACAACAACCCTGTGAGGTAGGTATTTTTGCCAATTTACAAGTGAGGTAACTGAGGCTCAAAGGTTCCAGGACCTTTAAAGAGATCCACTGTAAATGACTAACGATGGACCATAAAACTACATCTTTTTCTCCAAGTCCCATTTAATGCCAAATAAATGTTCATTTTTCAATGCAGAATTGTATTACCATACAATATCAAAGATGAAAGATCTCAGTCACAACTGATCCAACTTTTCAAAAATGGAAAACTTTAATTTCTTTGATTTATATGAAAATCCTCTCAATCAACTTGTTCCATTGTAATTAATTTAGCCAATACTGCCATAACTTTTGTCTCCTTAGGAAGTACTGACAAATTAAACAGCTTTCCCCTTGTTTTAGGATCACAGATAATGCTTCACAGAAGACCACATATGTAGGATCTTTGAGTCTGAACGCTAATTCTAAAGTCCCATCCCTCCTTGACTTACAAGCAAATGCACAAAGGAAAAAGCTCTGCCCTCCTCTATGGGAGACAGCAGCACAATACACGTCATGAGCAGTCATGCTGTGCTAGAGATTAGCTTCTTCACAACTGAAAGACCAAGGGAGGGAAGGCAGCATGCTACACCTCCACTGAGCCTCGGGTGCCCCAGACTAACAGGCATATTATGTTTACATGAACGGATTCATTACGACCATCACGACCAAAGAGCAGTTACAAGGCACCCTCTCATGGTACTAGTAGAAAACACAGAGGAACATGGCCCTACCCGAGGGCAATTTGCTGAAGGGTCTTCTAAGCTTTGCCAGTTCTACAGTGGGTGCTCATCACAAAACAACAACACGGAGCTTGACACAAGAAAACAAAGGAAAACAAGCTACCCAAGTCACTACTGTAACAACCTACAGTATAGAAATTACAAGTCAATAGGGACACAGAAAAGAATTGTTTTCCTGATTAGAGCCCCAGTGTGGCACAGCTATAGAGCACTAAACACAACTGAAGCTGCCAGACCAGTCTGGCGTGGAACCGAGAGGGAGGACTGTTCTTTCTCAGGAGAGCTTTATAGTGGTGGTGCGTCTGAGAGGGAGCGTCCCACCAAAACAGCTCTCACCAAAAAGTAATCGCAGGATGCTGGGGATCAGAAGAACCAACAGTCTTGCCCATTAGCAGTTCAGCCACAGGTATACATACATCATATCACATATACATACTTAGTCTAAGCCATTTATACCAAGCTAACAGAAAAAGAATAGCAATTTCAAACATTTTGCTAGCACATAACTTTGCAAAAAAATGAGCAAAAAAAGAACCATGCAATTTTACATTTTTGGTGCTTGTTTTCAAACTGCTACCAAATTTAGAAAATTGCTTCTCCCTTATAACAAAGGGCTTTCAGAATCTATATATCAAAAGAAATATTTCTAGCATTTAGAGTTTATTAGACACATACAATTACATTCAATGAAGTTATGAGTGAGCAACAAAAAGGAAAATTAAGAACTCACATTAATAAAACCTCAAACACATCTCAGAATAAATTCAAGCTTTTTAGCTTAACATCTATCTTTATCTATTTTTTAAATGCAGAAGGACTCATTAAACACTTATGTAATAAAATTCAATGTTCTATGCTAAATGCAGAGAATTTTATAGTACACAGCATTAATTTTAAATTACATATCACCTTTCTTCCACAACGCTTACATTACTTCACACAATTATAATAATTATGAAAACTATTAATACAAAGCAGAACACTTCTTCAAATTAAGGTACCTTTTGCTGTACGTAGCAAAGACTGTCTTCCTGCACCAAGTAAAGAAGTGACTCTTGAAATACTGGGTGGAATTTCTTTATCCAGCATAGGACCGATGCGCTGACAGATTTGCAACAGATGATCAGGAGCCACATGCTTATTAGACAAGACCTGGTTGGAGAGTTAAGTTTTAATAATAACATTGTTTAATAAGTCTGAAAAAAGTGTGAAAACAAACTAAAAATTACAAAACATGCCGAGGTAAATTAAAGACAACTTAAACAGTGAATTCATCTATAGATTCAAACCTATCCCAATCAAAATTCTAACAGGACATATTTTAAGAAATTGCCAATTTGGGGCTGGGGATTTAGCTCAGTGGTTAAAGTGCTTGCCTTGCAAGCACAAGGACCCGAGTTCGATCCCCAGCACCAAAAAAAAAAAAAAAAAAAAAAAGAAATTGCCAATTTTATTTTAAAACTTACAGGCAAATACAAATGCCATAAAAAAGCCAAAGCAGCTTGAAAAATAACAAAGGTTCAGGACTATCAATACCTAATCTTAGACTTGCTATAAAGCTAATAGTAATCAAAACAGCATAATTCTGTATTGGAATACAGGCAGATCAATGGAACAAATCGCCCAAAAGGGGATCTACACTCATTTTCGACAAAGGTACAAAGGCAATTCTGTGGAGAAAAGATAGTCTTTTCAACAAATGGTGCTTGAACAACTGCCAAAAATAAAAAATAATTTTATCCTTACATCACAGGATAAACAAAAATTATCTCAAGATGGATGAAGTATAACTTAAAATCACAAAACTCCCAGAATAAAACATCAAAAACACTCTATGACCTGGAATTAGGCAAAGACATCTAATATAACAACAAAATGGACATCGGCAAAACTAACAACTGCCACACACAGTGATGCACACCTGTAAAAATCCCAGCACTTAAGAAACTGCACCAAGAGGATAGCAAGTTCAAGGCCAGCCAAAGCTACAGAGTAAGAGTCTATCTCAAAACAAAAAACAACTTTTCTTCAAAAGGTTCTGTTAGAGTGAATGAAAAGATAGCTACAGAGAGAAAATATCTGCAAAACATGTATCTGATGAAGCAGATGAAGGACTTGTACACAGAATGCATAAGGAACTCAAGAGCTGAGAGTTCTGAACAATATTCAAAACTCAACAATAACCCAATTTTTTTAAATTAATCAAAAATTAGAAAACACATCACCGAAGAAGGTACTATAGATGACAAAAAAAAACTGTGAAAAGATGCTCAACTTCGTTAGTAAGTAGTGAAATTAAAACCATACTGATACTACTATAAACCTATTAAGATGGCTAAAACTAAAAAGACCGACCAGATCAAGATTGTCCAGAATGTGGAGAAACTGTTGATGGTAATACAGAACACTACAACTTCTGAAAACACTGGGCAGTTTCTTTACATTATACATACACTTATCATAAATCCAGCTGTTCCGTTCCTCAGTATTTAACCATGAAAAATTAAAGCACATCTGCATATAAGATTTGCAGTTTCATTTTAATGGAAAAGAGAATACAATCAAAATGGCCATTAGCAGGTGAATGAACACATTGTACTGCATCTGTACAACAGAGTATTTAGTACAAATTGTGATTCCATTTAAACTCTAGAGAAGGCAAATTATAGTCACAGAGAGCATAACAGAGGGTACAGAAGGAGGAAAGGTAGGGGAAGGAATTACAAAGGGGAAAGGAAATGTTGGAACTACTCCTTGGTCGCTACCTTCACTGTGGGATGGCTTCGTGTAAACACATCAACATTCATCAACTTCAACACTTTAAATATGTGCCTACTACTGTTTGTTAATTACACCTCAATAAAACAACGCACAGGGTACTGTATAGCTAATGCATAAATCTGCCCAATGTTACTATGTAGCATAAAACTGAATGTGACGTTCCTAAGATATTTCAATCAAAATGACACCAGCATTTGAGGAATGCACACATCACTTTGCAGGATCAATCCACACATTCAGCACACCTGCTCCTATCAACTGAGGCCAGCGGAGCTCCTCAGGCAATGTGACACCAACAAAGCGCCACGTTTCCCACTCTGTCCAAAGGCAACAAACACTACTCCAAAGAAAGCTGGAAACATATAATTATAGATCTACTGTACATTAAACTCTTAAGATCACTCTTGGTTTTAGTCATGAATCCAAATGTAAAACAATCTCAAGTTTTCATTCATAAGCCCTGTTAACAGATGATAAAGTATCTTTGATTTCTAACCTGTGTTCCCCAACCTTCCGGCACACATTCCAACACAAACTTAAAGCTTGTATCAAAACTGAGATAGTCTTCAAAAGTTTCATAATGCTAAATAACACCTAGTGCATCAAATGTCAGTATATAAAAGTCCAAAAATGGCTGCAGATAATTGGCTCACACAGCAAAGGAGAGGGAGATGAGTGGAACTGGAAAAATAATTCCAACAGTACCAAAAAAAAAAAAAAAAAAGCCACTGGCCTAAGAACTTGCCAGCAATACAAATCTGAAAACACAAAACAAAACTAACTGATTTGAACAATATACATAAAAGGGTTAAACATTTAAAAGAAAATCTGAGGAAATGGCAACACAGCTTCTGTTAACAGGGAGTCACTTTTCTCTAACTTAACAGAGTTCATTCATTCAGATGTCACCTGGTTAGGCAGATAGCTTTCAGTTAATACAACTGACTTCAAGTTTTAAAATTACACAATCAAGCCTATCTAACAATGCAGACTTGTTTCTCAAGACCAGATGTAAAAGGTATGAATGGAAAGAACGTCCTTGAATGGAAATTTTTTACTTATCTGCTTTGGTGGTACTGGGGATTGAACTGATTGCACCCAGGATCTTCACACTTGAAGACATCCCCAGCTTTTTTTTCTTTTAGAGACAGGGTCTAGCTAAATTGCCCAAGTTCGGCTCGTACTTGTAATCTTCCTGGCTCAGTCTCTCAGGGTGCTAGGATTACAGACCTGCACTACCAAACTTAGGCCTGAACAGAAAATTTTAAACAGACTGCTGCCCAGTGTCAGACACAGTCTTATGTTATCACTTAAATTATCAAGAAGGAGAGCTTCGCAAATATGCAGACTATACTCACAACCCACCTAAATTGCTCTCCACACCTCCACACCTCCCATCCCAAAGACCACTAGCTGTGTTATCTGCATTGTGTGATCTGTTGTCAGTTTTACCACTAAGGTGTGAGCTCCATGGGACCAGGAGCCTTGTCTATGTCATCCACGCTAATCTCCTTGGAACCATGAGCTTTATAGGCATTTACGTAGTAGAGTAATGTACCATACAAAAAGCGGAGCTTGGATCCACCCCTTACAACTATAACCTCACCCAAGTTACCTGTTTGAGCTACTTTCATTTCAAAACAGAATCATAACAGATATAAGGCAATAGGGTTGCTGAGAGAATTAAGTGAGATTACAGTATATAGAGTAAAGCTCTTGACCCTATGTTCAATAGGTGGCAAAAAAGCACCCTAACATTAGTTAACAGCAGTTGGGGGTTAGAGGGCAGGAGGTGTTAACCAGGGAATGAATCCGGGGCCTTCAAACTGAGCTACATCTCCAGCCCATTTTTCATCTTTATTTTGAGACAGGGTCTCACGAAGTCACTAAACTGCCCAGCCTGGGCTCAAACTTGTGATCTTCCTGCCTCAGCTTCCAGGGAGCTAGGATTACATATAATCATGTACCACCACACCTGAATGGTTATTAACAGTATTTTACTCATTGTATTAGCAAAGATTGAAAAGGTAGTCTGGGTAGGAAATCAGTATATTCTAATACAGAGTAACCAAAATTGGTATAGCCTTTTGGGAGAGCAAACCTAACAATAACTTTGCCTTCTTTTTGGTGTTGGGGATTGACCCCATGGCCTAGCCCATTAAGAATTTAAAACATAGCCAGGAGTGGTGACACACACCTGTAATCCTGGCACAGGCTGAGGCGGGAGGACTGCCATGAGTTCAAGGCCAACCTGGGCTACACAGCAAGACCCTGTCTCCAAAAAACCCCAGATACAACACAAATTCTACTTAAATAGTTGTTATACTATGTTATTTAGGAGACAATAACAAGAAAACCTCTGTACATATGTATGTTCAATACAGATACAAATTTTTCCCAAATTTTTGATCCACTGTTGGCTGACTATGCAGAGTCAACTACGTAATTTTTAAAATGCTCTTTTGCTAGAATGTATGCATAAAGAAAATAAATATTTCTCATTTTAATGATTTTTCTATTTTCTCTTTGCTTTTGCAATCTCTAAAATTTTACAATGAACAGATGCAGTTTTATTTAACATTAGGAAATTTTAAGTCGCTGTTTACAGAAAAAACATTAATGAACTAATTACAGATCACTTTTTATCAAGTTATTTGGGGGGGTGCTGGAGATTGAACTCAGGGCCTTGTGCTTGCTAGGCAAGCGCTCTACCACTGAGCTAAATCCCCAGCCCCACAGACAACGTTTTAGTTACACTGCTATGGCAGCCACTAACCAGTATCTTCAAACATTTATGTACAAATAAAGACAAATTTTAAAACTTTAAATTGAAGGTCTACCACAAGATACTTCTGAAGCAAAAGTATCTCAACTGGAATCCAGTTTCAGATACACCAATCATTTAATCTGGTAAACAGATACCAGGGTGGGGGGAAAAGATAAAGGGCTCTCCTGATCTATAGGAAATGTGATTAACAGCCTTTATCCTACACCTGACTAGTTATGGAACCTTGGATAAATTACTTTCCGAAACCTCAGATTCTACATTAGCAAAAATAGTTAACAAGCAATGTTATATACACCTATACTAGGTACTCTTCTAAGTATCTTAAGATTTTTACTGTGCTAAGTGTGGTGGCATACATCTGTAATCCAGGTACTTGGGAAGTCACAGCAGGAGGCTCACAAGGTAGAAGGCAGTCTAGGCATTTAGCGAGATCCCATCTCAAAAAAAAAAAACAAATAAAAAGGGCTACACGGATAGAATGTAGAGGACTTGTCTAGTATTCAGGAGTCTCTGGGTTCAAACCTTAGTACCATAAAAAAATATTTTACTAATTATTTCCTAATTACATTCACAATAGTGAATACTATCAAACACACTATTCCTAGCGGTTTATATTACTTCCTACATCTCAGAATTCTTAGTTCTCATTCTACAGATGCGCAAACAGAGGCACAGGCATTAAGTGCTCAACAATCAAAGGGCTAGAAAAAAATTATACTGAACTAAAAATATAAACCCATACTGGCTAGTTCTACAACTTCATCAATGATCACTGTAATCAGCTCCTACTGCATCTTAACAAAAAGGACAAGTAACAAGACAACTCAGGGTTTCATAAGAATGTTAGTATCAAAGTGGTCTCCAAACACATTTAAAATTAAATATATGCAAATTGATTAGAATCAACAGAAAAGTTCCTAAGCAATTAATCTCATATTGAAATCTCATTCATTAACCCCATTATTAATACTAAAAGCCTCAGCCAAAATCTGAAGCTAACACTACATAATTCATCCTGTACTGCTATAGTTACGTGAATTTAAGACTTTGGCAATCAAAATGCAACTTCTTCATTCCTACGTAAATCAAAAAAGACAGTAAATAAGCTCTGTATGATCCTAATTTATACGTTCCTAAATTCCTTCAATTAAGGAGCTAAAAAAAGGAGAGGTACAGCTTCTGTTTATCTCACAGCTACTCAATACTAAAAGTCGTTCTAATTGTCCTGCAAATGAAGCATACATCTTTGGGGCGGGAAGCATACATCTTTGGGGCGGTTATAATACATCAAAGATCAAGCAAGAGGTCTTTTAACGACCATTTAATTCCAGCACCCTGGGAGTCTGACGCAGGAAAGTCACAAGTCTGAGCCCAGCCCATGTGATTTAGTGAGACCCTGACTCAAAATACTAATGAAGACCCAGGGATGTAGTTCAGTGTGAATGCCTGTACTGCAAAAAAAAGAAACGAAACAAAACAAAACAAAAACAACTAACCATTAAACCTTAATTCTTTTAATACAGATAGCCTACTAGTGCCAGAAACTAATAGTAGACATTTCTACAGATAACCATAAATGGTTACATATCCCACACAATTTTAAATTAAAAATAACCATTCATAGGCTGGGAACATGGCTCAATGGTAGAGCATTTGCCTAGTAAAAATGAGATCCAGAAATCGATCCCAAGCAACACATACACCCTCCACACACACACAAATTTACTATTAAGATATGAGAAACTACTGCTCTCGCCTTAACAATGAGAACTGGACACACTTTAAAAAAAAATGTAACCCATCAAAGAGCTAAGGAAACGAATCTAAATTAACTACATCTCAGAAAAGTGATGTGCCCTTCTGTGAATAGAAAAAGAGACGCGGTTACTTTCATCCCCAAAAGAGGCAGGAAGAACTGATCACAGATAAGAATAAGGAAAAACCAGACAAACTCTAAACAACCTTAACAGTCACTTGTGGGCAGGCATGACTTCTCGGAAGGAATGTTGAGCACAGAGGCTTGTTGCCATGTATCAGACTCTGGGTTCCATCCCCAGCACAGCAAAAAGTACAAATGCTGGTGCCTGCCTGTAACCCAGGCTACCATGGAGGCTGAGACAGGAGGATCCTAAATCCAGGCCAACCTGAGCAACTCAATGAGACCCAGTCTCAAAAAGAAAATTTAATTTTAAAAGGGGCTGGGTATGTAGCTAGGTAGCAGAGCACTTGCCTAGCATGCGGAAGGCCCTACACTCAAACTCCTACACCACCACAAAAACAAAAACAGAACAAAACACAGGAAAGGAAAGTCCTGAGGCTCCTCAGTCAGCAAATCTGCATGCACCCCAATTCTCTCCCACAGAGCCAAGAGCCCAGGAAGGCCAACTCAGGGAGAAACCCCATTCCAAGTACACTGCGAAAGGCCCATACAGGCCGGCAATAGCAAACAGAGCGGGGGCAACCTCTTCCGGCAAAGAAAGCCAAGGCAGAACTGCAGAGCAGAACTGGCAGCTGGATATAAACAGTAAGACCTCAAAAGGCTTTAAAGTGACAACTTCCACATAGAGTACAGACCTACCAGGAACTTCAACAGTGCCAAATCCCAAATTCTGCTGGAGGGAAAGCCTTGATCTCATTCTGAGAACATGTTAAGTCAGTGAGGAACTGAATCCAACAAAGCCCAGAGACCATCAGTTATGAATTAGGCTGGTGCAGCCCACAGGCTAACAGCCTGAGAAAAGCCGGCACAGCCCTTCAGGGGCCAGCACCTCACTGGGGCCTCTGCTCCTCACACACAAGTCCCAGCTGCCACAACACAATGTGAGCCCCAGCTCGGCAAAAGCAGGCCCAGAGATGTTGAAAGATGCCCAGTCATTGTATCTCCCAAATATTTTTTCTGGCCTCTTCTACCTTTTCTATTTGAGACTTTAATTACACTTGAGACTATCAGGTAGCATCCCACAGTTACAAAAAATTCAAAGAACTCCTTGCCTATGCAGCGGGGGCTACAAGTATACTATGCCTTTTTCTTCTTTTGTGTGTGTGGGGGATACTGGATATTAAAGCCAGAGCTTTCACACATCCTCAGCCATCTAAGGTATTTCTTCATGCTGACATGGGGTCTTGCTAAGTCACTAAGCTGCACAGGTTGGGCTTGAAATTCGGATCCTCCTGCCTCAGCCTTCCAGAGTTCTGGATTTACAGATGTGCGCCACCACACCCAGCTTCTTAGCACCGTTCATCTTTTGGTGTTTTAAAGTGCCCTACTGGAGAGACCAACGTGGGAAGAAAATGAAGGTGGCCAACAGCCAGTTCAGGAACTGAGCACCTCAACCCAACAACCCTCCAGGAACAAATACTGCCAAATACTCTGTGAGCTTGGAGACTGACCTTTCCCCAAACAAACCTGCACAAGTTCCAGCTCAGGCCAACAGTCTGCCGGCAATCCTGAGAGAGAATGAGACAAAGAGGACTCACCCAAGCTGTGCCGGGCTTCTTTACAAGAGAATCACAACCTGCGTTTTTAAATCACAAGTTTTGGAATAATTCGTTATGCAGCAGAAATAATAACTACAGTACATCATAGTAAAACGCAGGAATAAAATTTTTTGGTGGTCTGGGGATCAAATGCAGGGCCTTGCACACACCAGGCAACCAATCTACCACTGAGTTACATCCCCAGTCCCAAAAGGGAAATCTTAGAAAGTAGCCAGATGAAAAACACTATCTTAAAAGGAGTAACACTAACACTGCTAAATATAAATCTTCAAAACCAAGGAAACTGTAAGACTATGGGACATCTTTAATGTGAATGAGAATACAAACACATGTATTATGTATACACACAAACATTACATATTACATCCATTATATATACACATCAGAATACACTAGAATTCTATAGCTAGCAGAAGTTTTTCTGGTTTTTCTGTTTGTTTTAGATACTGAAGGCTAAACCCAGGAAATCCAGGGTTGCTCTAGCAGTGAGCTACACCCCCGCCTTATTGGGTTTTTCTTTTTAATTTTGAGACAGGGACTCATTAAGTTGCCCATGCTGGCTTCAAACTTGTGATCCTCCTGCTTCAGCATCCTAAGTAGCTGGGAATACAGTCAAGCACCATCACACCTGGCTAAAAAAAAAAAAAGCATCATTTTATAATAAAGGCCAAACAAATGTTTTTAAACCAAAATTCGAAAACTTGGTCATTTTTATCAATAAATGTCCATTAAAAGGAGTATCAAAATAAGTTCTGCAGACTGAAGAAACTTTATCAGGAATAAAACCTATAGAACTGCAAGAATTCAAAATACCAGAAAAGGCATTCAGGTAAGCAAATCAATATTGACTTTAAAACAACAGCAATAACATCCTGACGAATTTAAATATAAGATGATTAACAACACAAGGGGCAAAAAAGTGGCAACTAGAAGTTTTAACTTCATTTATCTGGTAAGCAATAAAAGAACTGATTTAAATAAGTGTACATATTGTAAACTCTCAGAAAACCACTAAAAGAATAAAAGAATCTATAAAGAGAAACGCAGAAGAATGACAATATTTGATTAAACCAAAAGTGAGAGAGAAGAAATAAAAAAGAAATAATAGGCAGCTATGGTGGCACACACTTGCAATCCCATTTACTATAGAGATTGAGGCAGGAAGATCACGAGTTCAAGGCCTGCCTGGACAACTTGGAAAGACTGTCTCAAATTTAAAAAAGGTCTGGTGACATACCTTTGTGGTAGAGTGCTAGCAACACAAGGCCCTGGGTTCAACTCCTAGCATCACAAAAAAATAAGTTTACAACATGCACAAAAAAAGGATAAATGCAGCAATTTGATCACTGAATGCTGTATTCATGTGTTGAAATACCACACTGTAGCTTGTTGAATATGTATAATTATATCCATTTAAAAAGAAATGAGGGCTGGGGATTTAGCTCAGTGGTTAGACTGCTTGCCTATAAAGTACAAGGCCCTGAGTTCAATCCCCGAAAAAAAAAGAAAAAAATGAGATGTACAGAAGACAGTTAATAGGCTTAAACCCAATTAAACTGAAGAGTACTAAATATGATCTAAATATAACTGAAAGTGCATAATAAAACAGTAATCCATAAATGGGTAAATACTGGCTACAATTCATCTAGGCATTAAGGTTCATAAAGAGAAGACCCTACAAATAGACATTCAGTGACAGAAAAACCTAACAATTACATCTTACTGTGCTTTTGGCATTGTTACAATTACTGCATGTGCACTATAAAGCCATTTTTTTCATATATTTACAGTAATTTATTGTCAAGACACTGGTATAAAGACTAATTTGCTGCCAAACATGGTGGAACACACCTGGGAGACAGAGGCAGGAGGGTTATTGCTAGACTTTTAACTTCTCATCACACTGCCATTATCAGTGCTCTGCAGATACCAATGAAATGCCTATAGAATGACAGAGCTCTAAAATCAACAACAAAGAAAATGCAGAATCCGCAGATGAAAGAAATTAACTATACTCAGGATAAAATGGTATTTAGAATCCCACGATGAAAATAAAACAGCAACAGGATGAGTTACAGTACTGGTGAGGATGAAAAATTTATAAAAAATGCTTTTATTTTAAATAGTTAAGAAGCTCTATGATAAAAAAAAAAAAGATTCAATCTAAGACTCAAGTAGAATCCTATCTGGCAGCATCCAGTTCCAAATTTTGGCCTATAATCATCTGTCGTCCTGATTCCTAAATCCTATAGTGTTCAAGGTGGAGACATTGTTCAATCTTTGGCTATGAGTTAATTTCTAATTCAGGAAGATTTACTGTAAATAGGGAAGGGAGGGGGAGTGGAAGGAAGAGGTGGGGAAGGGGGGAACCAAGATGTATCATGTACAAGTACAAATTAAATATGATGAATGTGATCACTATGTATTCGATATACCAATACATGTTCTTGGCAAATTAAAAAAAAAAAAAAAAAGACTAGCCAAAAAAAAAAAAAAAAGGGTTGGCAAACACGCAAAAATGAAGTTAAAAAGAAAGTACAGATACATACACACAAGTCATGTCTATTCTGATACAGTGACAAGTTTTGTAATCCCTGAACAACTTTCATTTATGTTTAATATAGTAAAAGGAATTTACAAAGTAAATTTGAAACATCTTTACAAAAGTTGCCGGGCTAGGTAGCATACGCCTGTAATACCAGCACTGGGGAGGCTGATACAGGAAGACTGCCACAAATTCAAGGCCACCCTGGGCTACACAGTGAGTTCAAGACCAGACTGAATTACATAGCAAGACCCTGTCCCAAAAAAAAAACCAAAAAAGAGTTAAATCTTCAGAAAGAACACACTAAGATATGTCTTGTTTACTGCAATTTGGTTTATATCTGTGTGATATAATTGTATAAGTGGTACTACATATTTAAAAACTAAATTCTTAGTTACAAATTAAAAATCAAAGAATACACTTGCTTCTGTAATTACTAGACTTGTAAATGAAATTTCTAATTGAAGGTTTAAGAGAAATGACAACTCTAATAAGCTGAACACTGATATCAATACTACAAGTAACTCATCTTTTTTTGTTTGGTTTGGTTTTTGAGACAGGGTCTCACTATGTAGCTCGGGCTGGCCTTGAACTTGCACCGATCCTCCTGCTTCAGCCTTCCAAATGCTGGGAGTGCTGGGATTCCAGCTGTACACTGTAACACCCAGCACAAGTAACTTTTCTAAATCTATTTCTCACACAAAAGTCCTATTCAAGCACTTAAAATTTTAATCAAATTAGCCGGGAGTGGTGGCGCACTCCTGTAATCCCAGCACTCTGGAGGCTGAGGCAGGAAGATAGCTGTAAATTTGAGGCCAGCCTGGGCTACATAGTGAGTTCAAGGCCAGCCTTCTGCACAGCCACATCCTGTCTCAAAAAAAAAAAAAAAAAAGAAGAAAAAGAAAATTTTAATCAAATTGAATCCTCCAATGGCATCCTATACTACAATGTAAAAATGATCTGCTTTTTTTTCTTTTTTGGCTAAGGAAGGGACAGGCCTACAAAAATAAATCATGTTATTCAATTAGAGCTCTAAATATCTTAATATGCACTAATAAAAAAATACATAGGGGAAAAGACAACCTCAATCCCCAGCCAGGGGTAGGGGGCTATTTCCCTTTTTCTAATAAGTTCCCCCTTTACAAACCTGGCCCACACAAATTCTCAAACCTAACAGGATAGTTCTATTCTGTCCTCTTTCTTCACTTGTTATGCATCATGAACATTCCAACTAAACTATGAATTAATAGGTCTAACTGCTAATGCAGGGCTAGGTATTGCGAAGTTTCTTCTGCGAAGCTGAAGTACCAAAAGTACTCCTGCTTCCAAATACAGGTTGGACTAGAACCATGGCCAAAATCTAAGTTAAACTGTGGTTCTGCAAACCAACTGTATTAGAACCACCTGAAAAGCTTTAATGAAACTCTGCTGCCCAGTGCCCCACAAAGACTGAGGACCTAGAGCAAATGAAGCTTCCCAGGGGTTCTAATCAAAGGATTGGAAGCACTGAGAAAAAGGGGTAAATTAATGGAAAACCAGTCGGACAAATCCAATATATGACAAATATCTCTTCAATAAATCAGCAGCAAGAAAAGAGAAAACCTAAAATAAAACAAACCTGGCATGGTGGTGATATATCCCTAAAATTCAGGCTACTGCTGAGGCAGGAGGATCACAAATTCAAGGCCAGGCAAGCCTGAGCAACTTGGCAAGACCCTGTCTCAATATTAAAAATTTTAAAAGGGACAGGAATGTAGTTTAGTAATAGAGCATTTGCTTAGCACTTGTGAGGCCCTGAGTTCAGTTCCTAGTACTGCCACAGACAGACAGACACAGATACAAATAGATGAAAAGATTTAATATAAAGCAGGCACACACCTGCAATCCCCAGAACTCTGGGACGCTGAAGCAGGAGGATCACAAATTCAAGGCCAGCCCGGGCAACTTAGCAAGACCCTGTCTCTAAATGTGAAAAGACATTCAGAGAAGAAGAAAATCTGAATATGAACTGAAACACTCACTCAAGAAAAGCTCTTTTCTTTCCCCCTAATTCTGGAGAGAGAACCCAGAGCCTTGGGCATGCTAGAGACATGCCTCATCACTGGGCTCTACCCCCAGCAAAGAATGGTCCTTTCTAGAACTGCAGTCTAAAGAACTGAGAAATGGATACAATGTCTAGAATTTGCTTTAAAATACTCCAACATGAGATGGACGTGGTAGCCCATTCCTATACTTCAGCACTCAGGGGTCTCAGGCAAGAGGGTCCCAAATTCACATCCAGCCTAGGGTATATATGGTGACACCCTGTCCCAAAAAAAAAAAAAAAAACAAAATTTGTTTTGAGACAAAGTCTTGCTATACAGTTCAGGCTGGCCTTGAACTCACTATGTAGCCCAGGCTGGCCTCAAACTCTAGGCCATCCTCCTGCCTCAGCCTTCCAAGTGCTGGGATTACAGGCGTGCACCACCACACCCTGCCCCCCCAAATTTTTTTTTAAAAAGAAATATTCTAACATAAACAAGGAACAGTGGCACATTTCTTTAATCCCAGCTACTTGGCAGGCTAACGCAGAAAGATCACAAGTCCAAAGCCAGTGTAGGCAATGTATTGAGACTCTGTTTTAAAACTGAAAGAGAGCTGGAAATATAGCTAAGTGAGAAGCCCTGGATTCAATCCCCAGTACAATCACCCAAAAAAAACCCACAAAAAACCCAGCATATTAACCAATGAAATGAACGACATATAACCAATGAAATGAACGAGTACGTGGGAATTTGCTTCACAACACAGTAGGCAAAGATAACAGATGCACTAGTCTTTGATTAATCACTAAGGCTACATAACAGGTATCTGGTGGGTGGTTCACATTCCATTTTTCTGTGCTTGAAAATTTCAGTGGTAGTTTATAATTTAAACACCCCAAAATGGAATAGTGACACATGCCTGTAATCTCAGCACTCCAGGGAGTAAAAGGCAGGAGGATCACAAATTCAACCCAGGCTGCAAGTGGTGGCACATGCCTGTAATCTCAGCACTCAAGAGGATGAGGCAGGAGGATTGCTCAGAGTTCAAGGCCAACCTGGGCTCCATAGTAAGTACAAGCCCAGGCTGAACTACATAATGAAACCCTGTCTCAAAAAACAAAACAAAAATAATAAGTTCAAGCCCAGCATAAGAAACTCTGTAATTTAGTGAGACCCTATCTCAAAAAAATAAAAAAGGGCTGTATACATAGTTCAATCCCCAGTATAGCTTCGCAGAGGGCAAGAAAAATCTCAAATAGAAACCAAATATTACAACAAATTACACTTGGGAATACTTCTTAACAGGAGGCTTAATTTGGGGGTCTAGAACTACACACATCCCCTTGACAAAGTCACCATATAGAGGCGGCTCCCTGCACTACTGTGCACCAGGTGGGTGGAGGCAGGTGGCCCAGAAAGCCTGCCAGCCACAACAGCCAACACACGCGGCAACATCTGTCCTCATCAGATCTGTCACAGCTCACAAAGAACTCAAGCAACTTTAAACAGAATATCTGAGGTAATTTCAAACAATTCTAGTAGCAAAAGTCAAAAAATTTAAGGTTCTTTTTAATTATTTTTTGAGCCAAGGTCTTGCTGTGTAGTTTGGGCTGGCCTTGAACTGGAGGCAATCCTCTTACCTCAGCCTCTTGCGTGCTGGGATTACAGGAGTGCGCCACCACGCCCAGCTTTAAACTCATTTTAAAGGTGACTTGGTAACTTTCCAGCAGTTACAGCACCATACGTACTTGTTTCAAAAGTTAATTTTTCTTTTTTCCTTTTTTCTTCTTTTTTTAAAGGTTAAGGAATTTTCTCTCCAGTACATAACCGCAGTGTTATATCAGCAACACTTTTCTGTTTGACCACAAGGGTATTTTATATTACAAAAAGAGTAAAATAAAAGTGTGGCTTTTAAGTGTTATTTTAAAAACATAAAGTCTTGGACGGAAGGCATCTCAGAGAGTACGGGGGTGGGTGACTCAATGGTAGCGCTGCCCATCTGACTGGGAGACCTCCTGGTTCTATCCCCAGATGCTCCCTCAAAACGAATCACCTCAAATACTAAATTCAAGAAAACAGACTAACATGATGCATCAGTTCTAGAACTCAAGCTCTTGAAAATATCCTCATCTTCTGCTTTTTTAAAAACACTAAGGCACACAGTGAATTCTTGTTGGGGTTGGGGATTTATTCCCCAGTGCTTGCCTAGCAAGTGCAAGGCCCTGAGTTTGGTCCGCAGCACGCGCCAAACACACGCACACACAACCTCCTCGTTAATGTTAATAAGCACCTGGCTGGAGGTGTGGCTGTAGTAGAGCACTGGAAGGCTTGACGTGGAGTTAAACTCTCTGCGTCCCACACACAGCAAAACTAAACAAATACGTAAACATTAATACTTAATGACAAATCTCCTAATTAACTTTCTTATATTTAATACCAGAATGAAAATATTCCACCACCTTCTGCCTATAGGTCTCAGAACTGGATAAATGTTCATTGAGGGACTTCTGTCTTTTCGAGTTGTCTTCCTTATACTAGACGCTGAACATGGACTGGCAATTAAAAGAATTCCTAAATTGCCAAAAATACTTTCCGCAAAAATGCTTCATTCCACTAAGGACAAATAAATTTTTGCAACTGCTATAATTGTGGATAAAACTGAATTACAGATTACAACAGCAAATAAACAGGTTCACAAAGCACAAAAAAACTGTAATCCACGTTAACACTGCTCAAGAAAAAAATAATTTGCCAATGTAAAGTCCTTTGTGAATTATATACAGCAAGATGGAATGTAACTCAAAGTAAATCAACTTCGTAAGGCATTCACTGTACGATTCGAAGCAGCCAAAACCCTAGAGTAGCATATTCAAGCAGGAGCAATATTTTTAACACACTGCATAGCAAAAAGGGGAAGAAGGAAAAAAAAAAAGCTCAACAGGAGCAACCCTCTCCACCTTGAGATCCATGACTCTATCCTAAGGAACAAGTGGTCGGAAGATCTGGGCGGGGCAGAAGCCAGGCAACCAATCAGAGAGCGGCTGACAAGTGCGGCCGAGGAGGATGGCGATGAGAGCGCCCCAGTGAGTGGCTGGCGGCCGCACCCCGCCCCCGTAGGCGGCCGCACCTGGAGACCCACCCCGGCCGCGGCAGCAGCGGCCCCATCTCCGCCCCGCGCCGCCCCCCAGCCGTTTCCTGCCAAAACAAACCCAGACGCCACCAAAAATATCAAAACAAACAAAAAAACAGAAAAACACACGCACACACAGAATGAAACCTTCGGGAGTGGTGGGGTGGGAGGGGGTTCACCGTGCGCTCGCCGAGGGGTGAGGGCAGGGGCGAGGGCAGGGGCGGCGCGCGGGGACGCGGGCGGGGACGCGTCCGGTGCTCACCAATTCCTCGTAGCTCCTGCTGTGCTCGTTCCCCTCCCAGTCCAGCCTCTTCGGCAACAGCTGGAAAGAGACGACACGCGCGCGAGTGACCACCGGGCCGGCGCTGGGGGACGGGCGGGGGTCGCGGGTGGGGGTTCGGGAGACGCGCGGGGACGCGGGGACAGACCTGGTACTGCTCCAGCTCCTGCACCAGCACCTGCGGAGAGACGCGCGCTCAGCGCTGCGGCCCGCGGGCGGCGGCCCGCGCCCCCGCCCCGCCCGGCCCGGCCCCGCGGCGGGGACACTCACCTGGGCGGCTCTGCGACACGGGCCGGCCGATAGGTACCGGGCGATGAGGAAGTAGAGCTCTGCGGGAGGGGAGATTCGGGTCAAGACCGGCGGGAGGGGACGGAGGACGCGACGGGCCCGCGGCACGGGGCGGCGCGGCCCCGACTTACCCGACTCGATGAGGGGCACCGGGCGGCGGGCGGGCGACGGCTCCGCCATGGCCGGGCGCGGGGGCGGGGGCGGGAGCGAGCGACGGAGGCGTACAGGCCGCGCCGAGGCCTGAGCGGGCCGGCGTCCCCTCTTCTCAGGCGCGCGCCGCCGCCGCCATGCCGTGCGCGCCGCCAGCGCGCGACGCCTCCGCCGGGGAGGGCGGTAGTCCCTCCGCGGGGCCGTGAAGTAGTCCCTCCGCGGGGCTGCGGGGGCGCCGCGCGACGCTGCCCCCGCCCGGGGAAGCGGGCCGCACCGCTGTGTCCTACGTCCCGGGGGGATGCGTCGGGGGTGCGGGGATCCGGGCCGCGGTGCGGCGGCGGCACGAGCGGGGGAGGGGAGGCGGCGGACGGATCCCTGCGCGCGGTGAGGCGGCTGGCCTTTGTGCGGCGGCGACGGCGGCGGCCCAGCTGCGGGCGGGCGGGGGCGGAGGTCGCGCTGCGGCCGGGCGGGGGCGGGGCTGGCGGGGGGGCGGGGGCGGGGCCCCACGGGCTGCGGACGGACGCGCGGGCTGCGGACGGACGCGCGTGGCACCTGAGGGCACCCGAGCGGGCGCCCCGGTCTCGGTGGTCCGGAAGGGACGGCTGGCGGGCAGTCACCGGGGCCAGCGCCGCAGCCCTCGCCGAAGCCCGCCCGCCTGGAGGACGCGGACTGCTCGCGGCATCGCCGTGCAAGCCGAGGAGAGCGGCTCGGGACCGGCCGCCGGGAAGGGGAGGGACTCCGCGAGCCCGGCTGGATCCCCTCGGTGCAGGGGACCCTCGGACACCGACCCTGCAGCGCTGCGCAAGGGTGACCGATGAGACGGAGCCGCAGTCCCAACCCTGCAGCCTGTCCCTGCAGCAGGGAGAAAGAGCCCAGGACCCTGCAGTGTCGCGAGGGTGCCCGGAGGCGATGACTTAGCTGGATTCGGCAAGGGACAGGCAGGATCGGGAACTGGGGGACAGGGTGCCAAGGACGAGAAGGATGTGTCACTAGGGCTCTTGGGAGACGGTAGGATTTGAGGTGGGAACGTGGAAGAGGGCCAGAAGGTTCCCCTAATCGCCGTGCTGGGCTTCTGTCCTCACGGGATTCGAAGCTGCAGTGTGGCCCTGTTCTCAGCCCATAGCAGAGCCCTGGGTCAAGCAAAGACCACTGCCCTCGCAGAGAACATTCTCATTCCACAGAGCAGAGGGGTTCCGATGAGTCTCTGGGGCAGGACCGACTTCCCATAAGCTTTTCCTTGCCCCGGGATTAGCCATGTGACCTCGAGTAGGGTTACTTAATTTCCGGGTCTCTGCTCCCTGCCTGTGAACTGCGGCCACCTCATAGAGTTGTGAAGATTTAATAATAGGTGTTTCTGCCATACAGTAGCACCGCATCCAGGCTCATTTTCATTGTTTATACCAAAGAGGGAAAATTCTACTACACAGAGTAACAATCCACACACACTTGGGTAAGTACCACTAATTCAGCAAACAGGAACAAGAGATGGGACAAAAAGATGAATAAACCACAGCTTGGCCATCGAAGACTATTTACTGCCGGATATGGTGGCACACACCTATAATCCCACCTACTTGGAAAACTGAGGCAGGATCACAAATTGGAGGTCAGCGGGACAATTGAGCCAGACCCTGCCTCGAAAGGGGTCAAGAGTGAAGATGTTGCTCAGTGGTAGAGCACGCCAAAGTCCAATTCCCAGTCCTCTCCCCTCCAAAAAAGACTGGTGTCTTAGGAGGAAACAGATGAAGATTTAGGCAGCTGTAAAAGGGAGATCAATTTGCATGAAGGGAAAGTAATAGGCATGTATTATCCATACTTAAGTGTGTGGAGGTTTTCAAGTTTGTGAAGGACAGAGGGCCAAGAAAAGTATTTCAGGTTTAAAAAATTAGGGTTTAGTATAACTATTCTGCAGTCTTGAGGTTAACAGGACCAGTAAGTCACAAGTTAAAGGAGGAAACAAGGGTGGTTAGAGTGCTTGTCTAACAAGTGCAAGGCCCTGAGTTCCATCCCCAGCAACTCCCCCTCAAAAAATAGGAAACCAATGGGTTCTAAGCCAGGAAGGATGGACTTGAGTGAGTTGAGACCAAAAGACAGGAAGAGCAGAGTGTAGACACTCAAAATAGAAAAGAAATGAAGATGCATTAGAACAACAGTTGTAAGGTCGGAAAGAGGAAGAAGAGTTTGGAGTAGTATAAAAAGAAAAATTACAAAATCCCAAGTTTGGGGTTTAGTAGATCAATGCTGTACCATGACTGAGATCAGGGCATCCAAGCTGTCACTGAATTGTTAGAATGGGTGAGTGGAACACTTCATTATTTGAAGTTATAGTTCCCATATTCCTGTAAGACAGTGTGAGCAGATGTCAATCACTAAAGCTTACAAAACTGACAGAGGAGAATTTGAATGTCCGAAGATTGACCAAGGAGCCATATTCACTTTGTAACAACATAAACTAAAAGCCTCCAAAAAATACTAGGAGAATTTGTATCCCTAACACTGGTCTTTGTGCCGAATGACAGCCGTGGTGTGGGCAGCAGGTAACCATTACAATTGATCAGACATCGTGACGTGAGAGTCCGGGGAGTCCTTTCACAGCTTACTCTCACTCCATCACAAAAATACTCTTCTAAGATTGGGGGGGGGGATTTTGTTCTGTTGTTTGGGTTTCATTTGTTTTGTTTTGCTTTATTTTGTTTTTAGACAGTCTCACTATGTAGCCCAGGCTGGCCTCAAACTCACAGTGATCTCCCTGCCTCAGCCTCAAAATTATAAAAAGAAGCCAGGTGTGGTGGTGCGTACCTGTAATCCCAGTACTCAGGAGGCTGAGGCAGGAGGATCACTGCAAGTTCAAGGCCAGCCTGGGATACACAGTGAGACCTCGTCTCAAAAAAAAAATCCTAAAGAGTCCTAATCGGCAAAATATCTTCTTCATTCAACTCCCAAGTGACATAAGTCCAGATGTGACCCCTAACCCTAAGAAGGAAAAGGAAATACATGGTTGGCAGCTCCAGAGTAAGCACCTGCCAAGATGGCCTCCAAACAAAGCTGGAAAGATGCATGTATCTCTCGCACAACTGAGTGCAAGCTGTTCCAAATACACTAAGGTTTGTTTTGGGGTAACCGGAAGTAACTTTTGGGATTAAATGGAAAAGCCAGGTATGGGGGCTCATACCTATAACACCAGCACTCTAGTTGGCTAAAACAGGAGGATCACAAGTTAGAACTCAGTCTGTGGGCGTGGGGGGGGGACCCACAGCCTGGAAAATTTAGCAATTTAGACCCTGTCTGAAAATAGCTGCCGAGCATGATGTATGCCTGTAATCCCAGCACATAAAACTGATAAAGGAGGATCACTGCAAGTTCAAGGCCAATCTGAACTACACAGCAGAAGCCTGTCTCCAAAAAAATAATTAATTATAAAATACCTTTAAAAATAGCCAGGGAGGACTGGGGATTTATCTCAGTGGTTAGAGTGCTTGCCTTGCAAGCGCAAGGCCCTGAGCTTGTTCCCAGCACCAAAAGAACAAAAAGTTGGGGCAGCGAGTGGAGAGGACCTGGTGATATATCTTAGTGTGGAGGTCCTGGGTTCAATCCCCAGTACAGAAAAGAAAGATTACATGAAGATCTGAATTATCAAAAAGTTGCTTGCTGACCAAAGGAAGGAGGGAGGTAGAGAGAGAGAGAGAGAGAAAGAGAGTGTGTGTGTGTGTGTGTGTGTGTGTGTGTGTGTGTGTGTGTGTTGCCGGGGATTGAATCCAGGGCCTTGCTCAGGCTAGATAGTACCACTGTGCTATATCCCCAGCCCAGGTTGGAAAATCTTAAGCAGCTGGTGACAACTATGATGCAGTCACCCGTCTCTACTCTTGGGATGCACCTTCAAGGGAACTGTGATGCTGTAGCCCTTGGTAAGCAAATCTCGAAACAGCTCCTACGGGTCATGAGCAGTTAAGTCGGGCCACAATTCACATCCATATCTCCCTGCCAGGTGGCTCTGAACCCCTAGCGGTACATGCATGACTGTCCCAGGGGGCAGCAGGGCACAGTTCCGACCAGTAGTACAAGCCACCCGATGGGACAGTCTTGCACGTGCCACTGGGGGCTCAAGCCAGCCGGGAAACGAAACGTGTTAACAGGCACTCTTCACGGTGACAAAGCGGAAGCCAGGAGACACTGAGGCCGGCCTAGGGGTATGTAGCTGGGAGGCAGCAGCCCTTCTGTAAAACCAGGTGAGAAGGAACTGACTACCTTAGGCTGAACAAAAGGTGCTGCAAAATTCCTTTCCTTTGTCACATTTTGTAAAGGCAAGAAATGGGGTCTGAAGAATAGATGCACACAAGATTACTCAACTAGCACATGAGATCTGAAATGTGAAAATCCATCCAATGAGTGCGCGTACGGTCTTGTTTATCACAGATAACTCTCGGATTCAGTTATTCCTGTATTTGGGGGAGGAATGGTTGAGACAGGGTCTCACTACATAGTCCAGGCCACGGTCGAACTCACCATGAGCTTGGGCTGGCCTCAAACTTGCAGTGGTCCTCCCGCCTCTGCATCCTGAGGCGCCACCATCCCTAGCACTTATTCTCCTATTAAGGATGAAGAAACTGAGGCTTACAAAGTTGAGGAGTTTGCCTAAGGATGGATAGAAAACTTTTTAATTAAAAAAATCAGAATGTTGCCAGAGAGGAGAGTGACACCAAGGAAACAGGACACCGGAAGACCACAGGAGCCAAGAGAAAACAGCTCCTTTATTATGTCGGCATAGGCCTGGGGCACTAGTCCAAAGCCTGAACTCCACCTGCTGGGGGTGGGGGGGCTATAAGAGCTTAAAGTATAAACTAAACCTATTGATTGGATACATTACTTTTCACCTTATTAGAACACAGGCATTGGTTGGTTACATTGGTTACAACAATTTCACCTAGTTTGCCTAGGAATGTAGTTACTTCATCCCAAGGGGAGGGGGTACAGAGCATATCCGGTTAGTTTCAGCTAGTCCTGTTGCTTACCTTCTTTACCAACAGGGCTCAAAGTCCAGCACGTATTGGCACATTCCTCCAATTGTTTCAAAAAACGCCAGCTCCCTGCACGTCCTCCCCTGGGCGCAGCTGTCCGTTGTCACCATTGCCTGTGAGCTTATGGTAGGGGCCCTCACACTGTAGGGTGTACTTCTTTTCCTACTTGTCCCAAACTCACTTTGAAAAGCCTGTTTTTTGTCCTACCTTTAATAAAACTTTGCTACCATTAAGAAAATCAGCTAGGCATGATGGCCCACACCTGTAATCCCAGCACTGTGGGACACTGAGGGAAGAGGATCAAAAGTTCAAGCCTAGCCGGGACAATTTAACAATAACAAGACCCTGTCTCAAAATGAAAAGTGAAAAAGCGCTAGTGATGTAGCTCAGCTCAAAGGCCCTGGGTTCAATCTTCAGGACTGAAAAAAGAAAAAGAGGATTAGAGAGTAGGTCAATCTAGACAGACTGAAACGTGAGGTAAGGAAATCTGTAAGCAGTGGCGATGCTACAGAGAAAACTAGCTGCATAATCCAAAGTCTGAGAATGTATGGGTGTGTGTCTGTGAGAGCTGAACTTCAGTCCCTTCAGGGGGCATGGCGATGGGTGGCGGGCATCACATGCGCACCCATGAGATGGATGACAGAGCAGCACATACCACAAGACTGAATCAGAGCGTGAAGGTGAAATCAAGCGCACAAAAAAGCCTGCATTTTGGGGACAGGGTCTTGTGATGCAGCCCAGGCTGGCCTTGAACTCGCGGCAACCCTCCTACCTTAGTGTCCCGAGTGCTGGATTCCAGGCATGCACCATCACGCCCGACTGTTAGGCTTTGTTTTTTCTTTCATGGTGCTGGGGCTGGAATCCAGGGCCTTGCACATGCTCAGCAAGTGCTCTACCACTGAGCTGCACCCCCAGCCCAACTCTGGACCATTTTCAACTGTTCAGTTAGAATCACACTGAAGCCTCGTCGGAGGAAATGCTGGTGTAGGTCTCCATTGGGCAGATCCCCCAGAAACAGAAGTGTGGGTGTCGATATCCTGGCTTTTACAGACAACCTGAAAAGACACCATGAAGGTACCTGTTTCTTATTTTTGGTGCTGACACTAGACCTCAGAGCCTAGGCACGCGAGGCAGGTGCCCACCACTGCGCCACACCCAGACCAGTATCTGACTTTGTGCCGGACCCTGGTCTCTTAGACACCTCGTGTCACTCCTGGGGCCTCCTCTTCACCCACTGTTGCTCTCTGTCTCCCTAGGGACCTTCCCTGAAGTCCGACCCAGCCTGCCATCCCTCTTCAAGCTACTCATCCTGTCATCCCTCAGCAGATTGTTTCCACATTTTATCTCCTCCCTCTCCAACTTCTGTGTCATTCCGTCACTGGCTCCTGTCCCCGTCTGTCTCCAGCTTGCAGTCGCTGGCCCGAGTCCGTCTGCAAGTCTCACCAGTTCTTAATTTGAACCGTTTCTCAAAGCAGTAGAACAAACAGTGCAGTTGGAGTCTTTGGGAATATGGTGCTGGGTCCAAAACATGTCTGTGTTTGAATGTTAGAGTTGTGCAACCTCTCTGGGGTGCAGTCCTTTTGACTATTTAATCTTGTTTTGTTTTGTTTTGTTTTGTTTTGTTTTAAAACAGGGTCTCACTATGTAGTTCAAGCTGGCCTTGAACTCACTGTGTAGCCCAGGCTGGCCTTGAACTTGGCAGCAATTCCTCCTGCTTCAGCCTCCCAAGTGCCCGCATTACGGGTGTGTGTCACCATGCCCAACTTTATTGAATTTTTTTAATTGAATATTCTTATATCCTGAACTCTGTGCTGAATTTTTCTTTTTTGGTGCTGGGACTCGAACTCAGGGCGTTATGCTCTGTGCTAAGTATTTTTTAGGGCCCATGAGAAATCCAGAATAGACAAGTTGTGAGCCTTTCCAGAGAGAAGACCTATAGAGGTCTTTGAATGATCTAACTGTCGCATTGTCTGTTACATAAAAACGATTCTTTGTCTCCCTGTTACCACTTAGTTTAGTCCCTCTACCCTCCCTACTCAGTCTTACCACTACTTTTAAATTTCCTTAAGTAAAATTTAACATTTCACTTGTCTGTTCAGGACATTTGAATTTTCTAGCACCTCAACCCCAAACTTCTTGGCTGGCTGGCTGGCTGGCTGGCTGGCTGGCTGGCTAGCTGGCTTTCTTTCTTTCTTTCTTTCTTTCTTTCTTTCTTTCTTTCTTCCTTTCTCTCTTTCTTTCTTTTTTAATACTGGGAATTAAAACCAGAGCCTTTGCACTGAGCTACATCTCCAGCCCTTTTTTATTTTATTTATTTGCTTATTTATTTTTAATTTTGAGACAGGGTCTTACTAAATTCCCCACACTGGGCTCAAACTTGGGATCGTCCTGCCTCAACCTCCCAGAGTGCTGGGATCACAGGCCTGTGCCACCACACCCAGCTCTGGGTTTTGCTTTTAAAACTGCGCGGAACATCCTGGTCCCCACCCTCCCTGCTGCCCATGCCCGGGAAAACAATCTGTGTCCTGGGACCTGGGATCACTGGACCTCTGGTCTCCAGAAACCTCTGATCAGAGGAGGGTTCTGCTTCCCAGCTCCCTCCAGGCAAACAGTGGCTGCTGCCCTCCTGCAGGCCACAGGTAGCACGCACAGAGCCGCCCTCTCTGCTTCCACCCTCCCCACACCCACTGTGGTCCTAGAGGACTCAAGCTTTCCTTCGAGGTCAGACGTGAGGGTTGGGGTGAGCTCAGGTGCCTGGCCAGCCCTGACCAGCACAACTCCACCTGCCAGCACCGTGTTGCTGTCCCCGGGGCTCCGGAAGCCCCCTCTCCAGTTCCCGACCCACGTTTGCTCCCTCTTCCTCTGCCCCCCAAGTCTATACACATCTAATGCTGTACTTCAAAGGAGCCACCTGGGTCCCTAGACTCCTTCCTTCACAAAAGGCTTCCTACCTCACCTAGGTAGGAAGTTTAATCTCTTGGAAAATCTGAGCTCCTGACAGGTGCGGCAGCTAATGCCTGTGATCCCACCACTGGAGGCTGAGGCAGGAGGATCATCATCAGTTGGAAGCCAGCCTGGGGTACATAGCAAGACCCCCATCTCCAAAAAACCACACCAAAACAAAAAAATTGATGAAAGAAAAAGAAAAATTCTGAATGTCATCCCCCTTGGATGTCACATATGTGCCTTTCAGTAAGCCATGTGACGAGCCGACCTTCAATCTCTATCTAGTGTCCAAACTCTTCCCACCAGGGCGGTACACCTCTTCAGTGTCATGCTCCTATTATCTGTTTCCTTCTTAGGAGTGTGGGGAAGGGTGTACTGGGGATTGTACACTCCCTAAACTACAGCTCCAACCATTGATCGATCGACTGAGACAGTCTGGCTGAATTACTCAATTGCCAAGTCTGGACTTCAACTTTCAATCTTCCCGCCTCAGCCTCCTGAATGCTGGGAATACCGGTGTGCACCACCACAACCAGCACATACTGCCATCCACGTTCAACAGGCAGCGGCAGGGACCTTGTTGAAGCCCAGGTCCTCTCCCAGAATCCTCCGGAGGCTCCCATCTGACGGAGGGGAGCACGGGCTGAAAGGCTCCACCGGCCTGGTCCCAGTCTTGCTCCTTCTCGCTTTCTGGCCCAGCCACTCCAGGCCCTGCTGCCCCAGAGCCTCCTCCAAGAATGCTCCTCTCCCGGAGAATCACACATCCAGTCCCGCCCCCGTCCGCGAGCCTTGACTGAGCTGTCATTCGGTCAAGCCTGGTAGTGCAAAGCGCATGATCCCAGCACTCCAAGAGGCTGAGGCAGGAGAATCACAAGTTCAAGTCCAGCCTGGGCAACACAGCAACTTAGTGAGACCCTGTCTCTGAATAAAAGTAAAAAGGGCTGGGGATGTAGCTCAGTGTGAAGGCTTTGGGTTTAATCCCCGGCACTGAAAAATAAGTAAACAAATACACCCTCACTCTGTACTCCCACTTGCCTTTTCTCCTGCCTACTTTCTTTTCCTCCATCGTAGCACTTTTTTGTTTGTTTTGCTTTGGAGACAAGGCGGCCTTGAACTCACCGTGTAGCCAACCTGGCCTTGAGCTCGCAGCGGTCCTCTGCCCGCCTCCCGAGTGCTGGGATTACAGCTGTGCATCACACGCCCACAAAACCATCTGAATCCTTAAAAGTCAGAGCCACCGAAGGTTCCGAATACGAATGTTGGTAATCAGACGGGGCTAAGTTGGCTTTTGCCATTAGAAGCCGGATTCTCCAATCGTGTCCTAAACCGCCTCCCGCTCCGGGAAGGGCCCAGTGAAAGGGACACAGGCAGGTGGCTCCACTGCACCAAGTGCCCGGTCAGCCCGGAGCCCATTTCCTGCCGGGCTCCATGTGGGAAGAACTACCTGTGGGGCCTGGAAGTCTCTGGGGACCATGACCAGAGCAACCCAGGAGTGGCCACATGGTGGGGAGGGCAGCGTCCCGACAGCAGGGGCCCTGGCGCCTGCGCCCCGCAGGCCTTCCTGACTCCGCGTGAGCCGGAGACGCGAAGTCCTCTCTGTGTAGGGCCCCTCGGTGTGTGGCCAAAGAACTAGGCTTTGCATTTAGTTGGAGGGGCTTAGTTCCCAACACATCTGTAAGACGTCAGAGACCAGCAAGTCACCCTGCCCGCATAGTCATGCTGAACAAGGAGATAAGAGAAAATTCGGCCCAGTGTGTAGTCTCAGAACTCTGGGAGGCTGAGGCAGGATGATCACAGGTTCAAGCCCAGGCTGGGCAACTCAGCAACTTAGCGAAGCCCTGCCTCAAAATACAAAATGAAGAAAGGGCTGGGGGTATAACTGAGTGCCAAGGCCGTGGGTTCGATCCCCGGTACCATAAATAAATAAATACAAACAAGATTAACGCAATCATAGGTAGCTGCAAATTAGCACAAAATGAGTGTTCTTACAATTTTGTTTAATCTTCTGTAATAACAATAACAACTGAAAGATACAATTTCCTACAAGACAAGCTCTGCCAAAACCTTACCTCAGGAAGTTTTCACATTCCACAGAATTTAATTATAAAGCCTCCGCAGAGGGAAGGTTACACTAGAACATCTTGTTCTTTGCGGTCAGAAAACAGCTCAGAAACTATAGCTTCGTGATGTCAAAGATGGAGAGTATATGTAGATTTACTTGAACCAGATCTTGGTCCCACATAGCTAATGCTTTCTACATGGTAACTTTCAAATTACCAAAATAGAAATCTTTCAGCATTCTCTTATCTTCATAGCAGAGTGATGACTTTGAATTATTTAGTCTTATTTACTTTTGGTTTTTTGAGAGTCTCACTATGGAGTTCAGGCTGGTCTTGAACTCACTATGTAGCCCAGACTGGCCTGGAACTCATGGTAATCCTCCCGCCTCAGCCTCTCAAACTGCCGATATCACAGGCTTGTGCCACTGCACCTGGGTTGCAATCTCAACATTTTTCAAGGATTCTAGTTGCATGGTTGTCTCAGCAAGATGGGGGTGGATTGACTGTAAGTATAAAGTTTCTTCGGTGGCAAACAACAGAAACATAAACTTTGATGGCTATGTAAAGCAGGAGATGTGTCATCCACCCAGTTTTTCCCAATTGGACCACTTCCCAGAGCCCCCTAGAATTCTTAGAAGAATCCCAGGCTTTAGGGTATACTATTCACACCCAGCAAGGACTCTATGAGGTAGGATATGCTTTGTGTTTGTTTGTGGGATTATTTTGGTCATTTTTCCAGAGTTTGTGTACCTGCAAGTGTGTGTGTTGAGACAAGGTCTCAATACTAGTTTAGGATGGCCTTGAACTCACTATGTAGTCCAGGCTGCCCTTGAACTTACGGTGATCTTCCTGCCTCAGCCTCCCAAGCACCGGGATACAGGCGTGCACCACCACAGCCAGCTCTCCTCTCCTTATACAGCTGGTAACTGCCACCATGGTGGCATCTCCTTCACTACCTCACCTAACCCTAATTATCTCCTACCTCCACACAACATAGTTAAATTAAGTTTCTATAGTCTTAATAACTCACAACGCAGATGAAATTTCAACATCAGTTTCTGGGGGACAAAACATTCAGTCCATAGCAACCCCCAAGCTAGAGATCACTAAATGCCCATCAAGCAGAGTGGGTAAATAAATAGGAGTTTATTCATCCTAATGCTAACTAAACAGCAGAGGGAAAGAACATACAATACACCCAGCTCTCTTGGACAGAAGGGTTGAGCAAAGAGGCCAGGCATAAAAGAAGGTGTCTTAGGGCTGGGAGTGTAGGTCTGGGTTAAAGCCCTTGCCTAGTAAGCACAAGGCCCTGAGTTCAAGCTCCAGCACCACCCCCAAAAGTGCTAGGAACAGTGGCACATTTGTGTTATCCTAGCTACTCAGGAGACTGAGGC
>PVJO010012252.1:43460-56345 GCA_004026905.1 Hystrix cristata
TGAACTCAGGGCCTTGGCGCTTGCTAGGCAAGCACTCTAACCACTGAGCTAAATCCCCAGCCCCTGGATTCCATTATATTCTGTTCAGAAAACCAGCCACTGGAAGTCAGGAAAGTGGCTACCCTTGAGGTGGGTACACTGGCAGGAAGGGCATGTCTGGGTTCTGGTTGTGTTTTTTAATCTGGGATGGATTCAGTGGTGAAAAATACATTGAATCCGATGCTTATGACTTACTTTCCTATAACTAAGTCATGCCAAGTGTGGTGGCGCACGCCTATAATCCCAACCCTCAGGGGGCTGATGCGGAGGATCGCTGTGAGTTCAAGGTCATCCTGGGCTACATAGTGAGCCCTTGTCTCAAAAAAACAATAAATGGGTCTGGGGATTTAGTTCAAGCAGTAGAGTGCTTGCCTAGTAAGCACAAGGCCCTGAGTTCGATCCCCAGCACACTAAATAAATCAATAGCTAGCAGTTAAAAAAATAAATAGCAGTCAATGTAAGAGGAGAAGTAATTTGAGTATATGGATTAATGGCATCAAGTTTTTGTTGTACGGAAATGAATTCACCGGGCATGGTGGTACACATTTGTAATTACAACTATTTGGGAGACTGAGGCCAGAGGACTGCAAATTCAAGCCCAGCCTGGGCAGCTTGTCTCACAATAAGAAAAAAAGGAGATGAGAGGGGGCCCGGGACATGCAAACACCCTGGGTTCAATCCTCACTACAACAAAACCAAACCAAACCGAACACCAACATTTCAAAGAGCTAGTGATCTTTATGTGCTTAACCCAAAAGCACATTCTTCCAGGATCTAATTTAGTAACAGGATCGCCTAACTCAACAAGACTGAAGAGTCTTGTATCCCAGACACAGTGGCTAGTAACACAGCATTTGCTTAGCTCCTAGGAACTGCCATGGATGATTCAATGTAGACTTTCAGATGCCACGAGGGAGGTGCCAGGCCCATCAAGGTACAGCCCGGGGTGGGCTCTGGAAGGTGCCCGCTTGGTGATCAGACTGTGTTTCTAGGACTCTTCCTTGTGGGTTTGGTCAGACTGGACTACAAAAGTGTTTTGCCCGAGCACAGGGAGGCAGAGGTGGAGCAAGAACCAGGCACGTTTTCACACTCAGCCCCGCAGTGCACGGCCAGCCGTGGGCTCACTTCCTGCCCGAAGCTCCATGGCTGCCTGCCTCTGCAGAGGCCCCAGAGCATCTCTGACTTCTAGCCGGGCACCACTCAACTCTGTGACAAAGCGTGGCAGCTCTTCTGCTGGTGGGACACCCTCGCCCTCGAAGCCGGGGGCCATGAGACGTCCCTGGCTACAGCCCATCTTCATGGGCTCCCCCTTGACCTCACCATCGCCTACTTTGTGTCCTCCTTCTGACTCCCTGTCCTGTGGTCTCAGAAAGGAAGACAGATCTCACCACTTAGAAGACTGAGGCAGGAGGATCACCAAAAGTTCCAGGCCAGCCTGAACTACGTAGTGAGACCCTGTCTAAGTAGACAAACACAAGCTTATGATTTTATAGTTTCAAGGTGAGGAATCCAAAACCAGGTTTGACAAAGTTATGACTGTCCGGATCTGTACCTAAGATGGAGGACAGACACAGTCCTGGGCACTTACTTGCTGCTTATTAAAAACATGACTTTAGTGTATGTGCTTCTGAAGCAAGCACTTAAAAACATGACTTGAGTTTTCTTCTGCGACTCTTCATTCAGGCCAGTTGTGGTGAACCTGTGGCACCCAAGCTGGTGTGGACGTGCAGAGCCCTCTCTGTCAGTGCGCGAGCCAAATCGCTCCAGCACCACCCTAGCAGCGGAGCATCGGATCACAGCACACACAGGGGCAGCACTGGGACTTTGCGATACATAGATGGGTTTTGGGATGCAGTTTGGGGCACTCGGTCTCTGAAAGGTTTGCCATCACTGACTTAGGCCTACAGATGCCTGATAGGTGACAAAACGCAGAGCAAAGCTGGGCCTCTATTTTGTGTCCTTTGTTACTGGAAAACTTGGGCCAGACCTCTCCTCAGCTAATAGGGCACACCGATCACTTTGGGAGCGTCTGCTAGGAGCTGCCGGACAGGGCTCGTCGGCCCGAACTCACAGGCTCTCCTGTCCCGTGGAGACCCAGGACACCACCATAAGAGGTCTTCAGGGAGCCGCACGTGACTGAGGCCCCCACCGGAAAGGACAGTCCTTCCCTGGGGACAGAGCCATCCCCAGCCATAGAGAGTCCAGAGCTGGGATAGTGGGACTGCAGTGAAGACCAGGGACCCCAGCCCCTGTCTTTGTGGCAGGCTGGGCGTGTCCTGCAACACAGCAACCCTCCAGCACCTGATGGGGACCTTTCCCCCCATCTTCCCCCAACTTTCTAATTAGAGTTGTTTCCCTCTAAATGTGTGCTTCATTTTAATTTCCATTTCCACCTAGGCAAGGACCTACAGCAGCCGGCGGATGGCGGTGGATGGCGGATGATCCGGAGTGCCAAAGGCCAGCATCGGTGGGGCCGCGCTTCCTCTTTGTGGCCTCTGCCGCAACGCGGCCTGCAGCTCCCTCACCTCCGCTTCTGCCGCTGGCCACTGTCCCCTCTCCTCTCACAGTAACCCTGATGTGACATGCAGGCCACCCAGATAATCCAGGAGAGTTTTTCCACCTCGAGGCCCATCACCAAATCAGACCTGCAATGGAACATTATGTATTTGCAAATTGGGACGGGATTAGGGATGGGGACATCTTTGAGAGCCTTTCTGAGTACCACAGATACCACGGAATTTTCCTTTTTGTCACTTTTTAATATAAATGTTTATTGAAATATGACTTTCTTCTTCTTTTTTTCTTTTTTTCCTTCTTTCTTTCCTTCCTTCCTTCCTTCTTTGAGACAAGGTCTCACTATGTAGTTGAGGTTGGCCTTGAATTCACTATATAGCCCATGCTGGCCTCAAACTCATGGCGATCCTCCTGCTCAGCCTCCCGAGGGCTAGGATTACAGGCATTTGCCACCACGCCTGGCATGGTATAGAAAAGTAAGTCATAAGCATTGGGCTCAATGCATTTTTCACCACCGAATCCATCCCAGGTTTAAAAACACCACAACCAGAACCCAGACATGCCCTCCGTGCCAGCATACCCACCTCGAAGGTAGCTGCGGCCTTCTGCCTTCCAGCGCCTGGTTTCCTGGACGGAACAGAAATGGCAGCGCTGGGGAGCTGGCTCAGTGGATAGAGTGCTTGCCTCCCAAGCTTGAGGTTCTGAGTTTGATCCTCAGCACCAAAAAAAAAAAAAAAGAATGAAATGGAATCTTACAGCATGCCCTCACAACACCTTTGTTTGTTTGGTTGTTCGTTTTTTTGGTTCTGTTTTGTTTTGGGTTTTATTTTGTTTTTTGCTGCTGAGGATTGAACCCAAGGACTTTGCACTGAACTTTATCCCCAGCCCTTTTAAAATTTATTTTTGTTTTTTGGGGAAGGGGGGTTTGGGGAGGCTTTTTTTGGCTTTTTGAGACAGGGTCTCACTATGTAGCCCAGGCTGGCCTCGAACTTGCTGTGATCCTCCTGCCTCTGCCTCCCAAGTGCTGGGACAACAGGCATGCGTCACCACACCTGGCTTAAAATTTTATTCTGATACAGAACTTGCTAAATTGCCCAGTCTGGGGTTGAACTTGGAATCCTCCTGCCTCAGCAGAAGTCAGCCTATAGTGCTGTCTTTATAGGAAGTATATTTTATGGAATGGCCGGGCTCAGCCTATGGCTGAGCTTTCACGATGGGCTTCCCCTGTGCTAGTTACATGGACAAAATGACTGTCTCAGTGAGAGGAAAGTGACAGTTTCCAGCCCTGTGTGAGTCTGAGTATGAAGTGAGAACATAAGAGGGACAGTTTAAACCGGAACCTGCCCCAGGGCACCAGATAGCAAGCACAGTCATCATGTGCTCATCATCACCATTAGTAATGGTGATGTAGGAAACTGCCTGGGTACAGGTATGGACAATGCTAGGCCTGTGGGCGGTCAGGTGGGCTTACGTTCTTTGTGCTTTTCCACGTCGTGGACATCATCCACCGGGTCAGCCTTCCATCTCTGTGGCAGCATGCCCGAGATAACCAGCTTACAAAGAGGCTGGTTCCGGCTCACCATTTCCCAGGTTTCAGTCCGTGGTCTGTTGGCACTGTTGCCTGGGGCCAGGGTGAGGCAGCATATCATGGCAGGTGCACCTGGTACAGGAGGCTGCTCACCTCACGGCAGCGGCAAGAGAAAAGGAGATGATGTCCCCTTTGTCCTTGTCACCTTCTTGTCACTGAAACACAATACCCAACAGCCAAAATTTAAAGGAGGAAAGTTTGTTTTGGCTCAGTTTCAATCCATATTTGGCTGGCTCCATGGCAGGACAACATGGCAGAGGGCCTGGTGGATGGAAAACAGAAGCAAAGGGAGGAGATGGGGAGGCAGAGAAACCCTTCCAGGCCACGCACACAGTGATGGCCTCTTTCAGCCAGACCCCACCTCCTAACAGCAAGTCAACTACAAACCCCCATGATCCAATCACCTTCCAAAGGTTCCACCTATGATCCCATGAGGCTTCGGGGGACACTTTGATATAAACCGCAACTCCCTTCCAGGGCACACCTCCAATGATCTACTTCCTGCCACTTGGCCACACCCCTTAAAGGTTCCTGTACTTGCCATTAATGCTGTCCGCTGGTAACCAAGTCCTTCACATACGAGCCATTGCGGAATACTATCCAAACCATAGCATCTGTGAGAAATTTAACATTTTTTAAAACAACCCCACCCACAATAAAAAAAAGGGTTTGCTTTTATAAACTCCCCACTCCCTATAATAGGCTTTGAACACAGAGCCTCATGTGCTAGGCAAGTGCTGTACCACTGAGCTACATCCCCAGCCCTTTTTATTTTATTTTGTTAACAGGGTTGTGTTAAATTGCCCTGGTTAGTTGGGCAGGGTGGTGCATGTCTATAATCCCAGCCCTCAGGAGGCTGAGGCAGGAGGATTGGTCCGAGTGTAAGGCCAGCCGGGGCTAAGTAGTGAAATGAAGGCCAGTTTGGACAACATAGTGAGACCCTGTCTCAAAAAAAGAAAAATAAAATAAATAACTTGCTATCTTTCTGCTGCAGCCTCCCAAGTAGCTGGGATTATCAGTGTGCACCACGGTGCCCAGTCATTTTTCCATTCTATTCATATAGTCCTCATTCTGCCTTCTGCTTCCTCACATATGAATATTTAAGAATTATACCCTCAGGGCCAGGCATGGTGGCGCATGCTTGTAATCTCAGCACTTGGGAGGCTGAGACAGGAGGACTGCTTGAGTTGAAGGTCAGCCTGGGCTATATAGTGAGACTTTGTCTCAAAAAAAACAAATTACCCTCTGGCCCAGCATGGTGGCATACACTCATCATCCCAACACTCTGAGAGGCTGAGGCAGGAGGATCACGAGTTCAACCCCAGCCTGGGCAATTTAGTGACTTAGTGAGACCCTGTCTCAAAATGAAAATTAAAAAGGACTGGGAATGCAGCTCAGTGCAAAGGCCCTGGGTTCAATTCTTAGTACGGGGGAAAAAAGAAATAAAAGTATTATGTTGTATCTGTATTCCCAAGACGCAACCCGAATCTCACCCTTTCTGCATGGTTTTCTCTCCTCCCTTATTTTCACACGCCTCTCACACCTCCTTTCTGGAAGTGAACAGCTTCCTCTTTAACTCCTAACTGTTCAGTCAACAGCAAATGCATCTGTGAACATTCGGATGAATTCTGCAAAAACTGAATGTGATTAGCACGGGAGACGTTTTCTTCTGGCCAGCAAATAAGGCAGACCCTGCCGAGGTAC
The DNA here is from genome assembly GCA_004026905.1 of Hystrix cristata. NCBI lineage: Eukaryota > Metazoa > Chordata > Mammalia > Rodentia > Hystricidae > Hystrix > Hystrix cristata. The sequence goes on from PVJO010012252.1 coordinate 49,306, forward strand.
GGTGGGCCTGCCGCGGTCTGCTTCCAGGGGCGAGTGTTTCTCCACAGCGACCATTCTCCATTGTCTTCATTTAGAGGCCTCAGCAAAAGTACCGACATTTTAAAAATATTTCAAAATTCCAAACAAATCCAACACCAAGTTTAGCAATAGCAAAGCACACATGTTACAGTTTAATGAACAAGCAATACTGTCTTCTGTCGTTTTGTTTTTTCACCCTTGACCCCCTCCCATCCCCACCCAGCGCTAGTGATTGAACCCAGGGCCTTCCTGCTGAGCTACATCTTGAGCACATTGTTTTTAATTTTCTTTCCCTTTTTTTTTTTTTTTTTTTGAGAAATGGTCTTGGTAAGTTGCTAAATCGCCCAGTCTGGGCTTGAAATTTCAAATGTCCTGCCTCAGTCTCCCAGAGAGGTCAGATTACAGGCATCTACCACCATACCCAGATCCCTCTCAATGTTTAATCTTGAATATTCTCAAGCCTATAGTAAAGCTGAAAGAATGGTACAAATAAACTGGGCATGCTGGTGCGTGCCTGTAATCCCAGCATTCAGGAGGCTGAGACAGGAGGATTGCAGGTTTGAGCTCAGCCTAGGCAATTTAGCAAGACCCTGTTTCAAAATTTAAAAAGCATTGGGACAGTAGGTCAATGCAAAGGTCCTGGGTTCAATCCCCAACCCCCACTTCCCACAAATTTTAAATTGTATGTATGATGGCCTTTCATTTCAAATACATCAATATGTACTAAGAATAAGGATTTACCCTACATAATCACAAGAGTACCATAGTTGTATATTGCAGTATATGTTCAAATTTCTCTGATTTTATAAAATTATCAAGTAGAGCAATTTGGGCGGGGCAGTACTGGGGATTGAACCCATGGCCTTTGCATTGAGCTATGTCCCTAACCTTTTTTTATTTTTTGAGATAGGATCTCCCTGAGTCACTAAATTGCCCAAGCTGGGTTTGAACTTGCAATCCTTCTGCTTCAACCTCCTAGATTGCTGGGATTATAGGCATGCACCACCACACCCACTAAGTGTAACAATTTTCTTTTAATCCAGCATCCAATAAAATGTCATGTACTGCATCTGGTTTTATCTCTGTTTTTTAGAAGTGTTGATTTTCCCCTGCTCCTCTCCTACCCCTCATCCTTTCCACTTCGACTTCCTAAAGATCCAGGCCATTGTCTTCCAAAATGCTCCACAACTGGGATGTGTTCAGCATTCCTCATGATTGGATTCAGCCCAAACACCATGGACAAGAGTACCTGACAGGTGATACCATTTAGTTTCCACTAGGTCATGTTTTGTTTTGTTTTTTCCTGGGGATTGAACCCAGGAACTTTTGCAAGCAGTCTACCACTGAGTATATCCTCAGCCTTCACTAAAACAATTTTGTAAAGAACAAGATTAGAGGGCTCACATGACCTGATTTCAAGATATTCTAAAGTAGAGTATTGGGCAGTTGAAGAGTTGCTGAAAGGACAGACATGGAAGTCAGCGAGAGAGAAGAGCAGATTCAGAAGCAGTTCTCTTAGTCTGTTTTCTGCTGCTATCTCAAAATCAGGGAAACCAGGTAACTTAGGAAGGATGGAGGTTTGTTTAGTTCACACTGCTGGAAACTGGAAAGTCCAAGGGCTTACTTGCTGCATTATATAACATGACAAGACAGGGCAAATGTGCTAGCTTGGATGTCCTTTTTTTGTTTGTTTTTGGTTTTTTGAGACAGGATCTAGCTATGTAGCCCAGACTGGCCTTGAACTTGTGTCAATTCTCCTGCCTCACCCTCCCAAGTGCTGGAATTACAGGCATGCACCACCACCCCTGACTTTCCCCACCCCTTTTCTATTTTTTATTTTGAGCCAGAGTCTTGCTAAATTGCCCCGGCTGGGCTGGGGATGTAGCTCAGTGGTGCAGGACCTGCCTGGCAAGCACAAGGCCCTGGGTTCAATTTCAGGTACCAAAAAAGAAAAAGAAAAACCCTTAAAAAACATTACCCGTGCTGGGATTGAACTCATGATCCCCTGCCTCAGCCTCCAGAGCACTGAGTACAGGCATGTGCCACTATACTTGGCTGCAGCTTTATTCATAATAGTAAAGAGAGAGAGAGAGAGAGAGAGAAGGAAAAAGGAAACAGCTCAGATGTCTAACAGAATGGATAAACAAATCGTTGATATTCATATACTAGGTTCCTATGCAGCAAGGAAAGGAGTGAACAAATATGTGGGACGGCTGGTGGGCTAATCTCACAAACATTACTCAGAAAGAAGATATTGATGGGCATGCTGGCATACACCTGTATTCCTAGCAGTTGGGAAGCTGAGGCAGGAGGATCACTGTGAGTTTGAGGCCAGCCTGAGCTACATAGTGAGTTGAAGCCCAGCTTGGACAACACCCCAAAACTTATTAAAAAAAAAAACAAAACCCAAAGAGTATATCCTATGTGATTCTGTTCATATGCAGGTCTAGGACAGGCAAGACTAGTCTGTGTCAGAAAAAGGAAAGGAGTCTGAGGGAGCCTCTGGGGTGAGGGTGACTGTTCCGTGGCATGGAAGGCTCAAGGCCCCTGGTGTGTGTCCTAAACAGGAAGCTTGAGCTGTGCACCTTTCATCAGATGCAAACTTTACCTTCAGAGGGAAAAAAAATAGAACCATAAACAAATATTGAACTGTAATTAATAGCATGTACTGAAGTTCCAGGGGAAATGTACTGATGCCTGCAACTTATTTTGAAACAAATTTTTAAAAGTAGGATTGATGGCTGGGGATTTAGCTCAGTGGTAGAGCGCTTGCCTAGCAAGTGCAAGGCCCTGAGTTCAGCCCCCAGCACCCCCCAAAAAAATAAATTTAAAAAAAAGTAGGATTGATAGTGGATGGAGGAATGAATAGTTGAATAGGAAGACATGTAATGAAGCAAATGTAATCGTGACAAGACTTACAAAATCTAGGTGGCAGGTACATGAGTATCTTCTATACATTTTTAAAACCTTTTTTTGTATGTGTGAAATTTTTCTAATAAGATGCTGGGGAAAAACTGTACTACAAATTGAGGAAACATAAATAATCTTTCACTAGACACTCAAAATTTAGCTGGATAAAGCTGAGTTTGAATCTTAGCCATGCAGCTCTGTAGATAGTCTGCTGCAGTCTTGACATACACGTGGTGTGATCAAACACACAGTACATGCTTACATTTCTTAAAAAGTGTATTACAGTAAAGACATGGCTGAGCGTGGTGGTGCACACCTGTAATTCCAGCACTCAGGGAGGCTGAGGCAGGAGGGTAGTTGCAAGTTCAGGGCCTGCCTGAACTAGCTATATACTGGGTTTTAGGCCAACCTGAACTGCAGAGCAAGACCCTGCCTCAAAAAAACAAACAAATAAATAATAAAAGGCTATAATGGACAAATTAATGCAGAATCATACAACAAGCAAGTATTAAAACATTTTGCAACAAAAAATAACTCAAACATATATGAAGAACATTCACTATCATGCCTAAAATAATTACCTTCAATTCTTGGGCTTCAATGCTGTATACCCTTGAGGTCTTATAAGTTGTAATTCTAACTTGTATTGTTTTAAATAAAACCCACGGCCACTAAACGAGTTCCATCACCTGTTTACATGTTACGTTTAAAACTTTCCATTATCTTTAAACTGCTCATAGTGCAAATTCCTCAACTGGAGGTTGTAATGTGCAGATCATCTTTCGCTCTATCTGTGCGAGTTAGCAGAGAAAGTCAAGTTACAGATACTCAAGGTCAGAGGCTGTGCAGCGCTTACGGGGGCTGTGAAAGTGCACGAAGAGCACACAGTGGGGTGCGTCATGACATCGTTTTAATATATAAGCAGGATGATGGGGAGAGAGTTACCTTTAAATAGGTGTAATAGTTCTCTAAGGCCACGAATTATTGTTCTTTTTCAGTTTGCCTGCATCTCCTGAGCTCTTCCCAGTGAGCACGCGTTGCTGCTCTCCACTGAATCACACACACACATTTCTGCGCTCCCACCACAGAAATAACCCTAACCCTCAATCCCCATTCCTGTGCCCAAGACACTCGCATGTGCGTTTCCCGAACTCTGCCAACGCACAGACCTGCAGGCCTCCGTGGTGCCCAAAATTCCACCGTAACTCACGTTCCAAACGGGTCAAGTCCAAGCTCTGAGGAGCCAGGAATACTGGTTTTCCTAGTAACCAGTCTAACAATTAGGCTGTCTTGACTAGTTTGCATCATTAAGAATGCAGCTTAGGGGCTGGGGATTTAGCTCAGTGGTTAAAGTGCTCGCCTTGCAAGCACAAGGACTCAAGTTCGATCCCCAGCACCAAAAAAAAAAGAATGCAGCTTATACATTTTTAAATTTTAATGGTACATTTTAGATGTACATAGTGATAACATTCATCACAGGGGGTTTGCACCTGTACATGATATTATTTTCTTTTTTTTCCATTCCTCTCCCCTGCCTTCACTCTCTCCTCCCTACTTACAAAAGCTTTGTTTCCATTTTTCCCTCCATTTCTTATTTCTCTTGTCCCTCTGTTCCTTTCCCCCTCCCTTGTTCTCTTTCCTATTTGGACATTTTCTTCCCTTTCCCAATAGAATACATTTTAGTCTTTATTTGCACTTTCAGTTTCTCACACCAGAGAAACAATGTGGTATTCAAACATGTGTCTATTTCACTTAAGAGTATGGTCTCAAAATGCATCCATTTACCTAGGAATATCTGAAGCTTATCATTCTTTATGGCAGAGTAGTACTCCACTGTATTAAAAAACCACATTTTCTTCCTTATACTTTAACGGTGTCTGATAACGATTTGTTCAGTCAACCATTCTTGTCAGTCAGATCTAGTTGTTGAAAAGAAAACTATTTTTTCTAAGTACTGATCTCAGAAAATACGAGGAAAGTGGTTTTTTTTTTTTTTTTTTTTGGTTTTTGGTAGTACTGAGAATTGATCCCAGGACCTTTGCACTGAGCTACATCCCTAACCCTTTTATTTTTTGAGACAGGATCTAAATTGCTAAGTTAGAGATCCCCCTGCCTCAGCCTGCCAGAGTACTGGGACTACAGGTGTGAGGCCCAGCTAGGAAAGCAGTAAGTTCTCATTTAACAACTGAAAAGGACATCCAGTTGAGGGGTGCTTTTCTTAAAAAAATGGTGCGTAACCTAAGGTCACCAAACACCTAAGTAGATAACAAGGCAGGGAGACTGTTGGAGTACTTCCAACTTTCTATGATGTAAGTATCAATCTATAACCTAAAAACACCCTTACCCATTTACTTGAGAAAAACTAATCCCTAAATATATGACCAAGTTCATAACCATCGAGAAGATCTGAGCTTTGAAGGCACTTAGCACCATACTGAGGGGAGAGATGGAGGACTGGGCAGCACAGCTGAACATATAAGCAGGTTTCGACTTACGTTTCTCCCCGTTAGATTTTATGATGTCCCTTTAATTGCTACAAATAGGTTCTGAACAGATTCTGGTATATAAAAAGCTGTAAGGTACTCACACATTGGTGGGGGGAAATGTCTTCAGTTCAGCATTTTAAATTTACACATCCAAAGCTAACCTGCAGAATTTAGGGATTAAAGCAGACCGCTTCAGTTATCTGTGTCAACAGTAGGAACCCAGTCAGACTCTCCCATCCCTCAGGTAATCCTGCAGCCCCCCTATTCTGTCAACTGTCCCTAAAGGTTGTTTTGAAAGCACTCTTCCCTACTCTCCACCCAAATAAAATACCACGTTGTGTAAATGCCCAAGTTTCCTTAGTGGTAACCTAGGCAAATTCTCTCTGGCTGTTTCCACATTTGCAAATCAGTGCATTCCCCTACACGGCCTCTCAAGATTTTAGAACATACACATTAAGCTCAACACAGATGAAAATAGTTATTGAAATACACAAGTCATGCATGGTGACACACACCTGTAGCCCCAGCTACTGGGGAGGCTGAGGCCTGAAGATCAGCTGAGCCCAGAAGGGTTCGAGACCAGCCTGGGCATCATAGTGAGGCCCATCCCCACTACCACCTTGAAGTCATATGAACAGCTTAAGTACACCGATGTTCAAGTATTACAGACATGCTGATTCATTTCTTCAGATTACAAATCAACTCCAGTGATGCACACCTGTGACTCCAGCACTCTGCACGCCTGAGGGAAGATGATCAAAGTGAGATCCTGTCTCAAAAGGGGATGGAGATACAGCTCAGCGCCAAGGCCTTGGGTTCAACCCCCAGTTACCTCCCACCAAGGATCAAATACAGGAATTCTCTGAATAAAATGTAAACTAGACTTTAAACCACATACTTCAAAACAGTTTTTCATATTTGAGATTTTATTGGTTGTGCTGAGGGTCAGTACAGACATTTCACTTTGTACACAATTCTTAAAACACGTACCGAAAATCTAAAAAGCCATGTATTGTTTTTTCAGTTATTCCAGTGACTTTCCAGCTTCAATTTGGAGGCAAATTTTCCATAAGAGGATTAAGTACCAGTATCTTTAAATGCTGACAAAGCGTTACTGAAGTCTCACCGAGTCACAATTTCATATCATATACATACTACATACTCAAAGTTTCCATCTTTCACAGCACATTAACAAAATCAGGAAAACTGGACTACCACGACCAAAGATGTTACAGAGTGCACACGATTCTGACAGGGCAACGATCAGGAAGTAGTTTTCTTTAGGAAACAATTCTACTAAAAACAACATGGGAATAGAAGTCATTTAAAATATCCAAGATGTATTAAAATGCATGACTGCGACTCCAAATTTACTATGCTTTGTATTGCAGGATATAAAACTAGTCCCCCACCTATGGAATGTTACGCTGACACCCAAGACAGTCAAAGCCTCCCATAATTCAATAGCCCACTATTTTCTGGTTGTACCAAAAAATAAACAACCAGCGAATGATTTCACCTCTAAAAAAAATCATTTACACTTAAAAAATGCGATGAGGTGGGATTCCCTCCTTTTTAAAAATGTTTCTAGAGCTACTAAAAAACTTGCATTTACAAAATAGTTGA
>PVJO010012253.1:0-56269 GCA_004026905.1 Hystrix cristata
TTTTTTTTTTTTTTTTTTTTTTGTGGTGCCGGGATCGAACTCAGGCCCTTGTGCTTGCAAGGCAAGCACTCTAATCACTGAGCTAAATCCCCAGCCCCTCTTAGTTTCTTTTAGTGGGAAAAGCTATTTAGAGACTTCAATCTGGGTGCCTATTTATTGTTTCTTGGCCTTCCCAGTAAACAGGGCTAGAGAATCTTTTTTGCTCCTTTCTTTTGAGAGGGAGGGAGGGAGAGAGGAAGGGAGGAATGGAGCAGGGGGAAGAGAGAGAGAGAGAGAGAGATGGGGAGAGGGAATTTGGAGCATATTGATTATTTCTAGTTTAAAGTTAAGATTGTACTTTCTTTTGTGTATTTGATTTTTCGAGGTTTTATCTCAGACTGAAAATCTGTGTTCCTAATAACATTAAGAGAATTACAGTGTGTATTTGCTTTGTGTATGTGTGAGAGATGGTGAGAGAGCGGGGCGGGGGGGGTTGTTTTTTTTCCTCAGTGTAGTTGGAGGCCACTAAAGAGTTCAAAGAATGAAATGACATAATTTAATTCACATTTTAAGAAGAACATTCTGGTTATTATATAGGGAGTGTATTAGAGGGAGATAAGATTTCTGGAAGCTAGGAGAGCATAGTCTCTGGCAGAAGATGGTAGCTTGTTCCAGTAGCAGAGATGAAAAGAAGTTGTTATGGTTTGGACCTGAAATGTCCCCCAGAGGCCATGTGCTAAAGGATTGATTATCAACCTGGGGTGCTGTGAGGTGTGGCCTGGCAGAAGGAAAGTGATGTCACTAGGGGTGTGCCCTTGAAGGTGATGTTGCGAACCTGCCTCCCTCTCTCTTTCTCTTTTTCCTTCTCATCTCCTCCCTTCCCCCTCTGCTTCCCAGCCACCCACCGTGTGCTCACCACTGTAATATTCTGCCTCACCACAGGCTCAGAAACAGCAGATCAGGTGGCCATGGACTGAAGCCATGGTCCAAATAAGTCTTTATGCCTTTCAGTTGATTTACTCAGGTATTTTGTCACAGTGATGGAAAACTAACAGAATTACACAGAGTTGGTGTTTGTTTACGAGTATAGGTGACAAGCCTGAGAGTGAAGAAGAAAAGAGGATTAAGCAATAGGAAATAACTCCTAGGTAGCAAAATATATTCTTTGACACAGAGGAAACCAATATTGAAATCTAGTTTGTAAGAGGTGTTTTATGGTTGTTTCCTTGAATGGCTAGAGTTTTTTAAGCCAACTAATATTATCTGTTTTTTATGTCACGTGGTCATAGCTGATCTTGGCAAATTAAACTTGTATGGAATGTGCTGTTGAGGATTTTCTATTAATAAAGAAAAATAGAAATGTAACCTTACTATGCCCTTTGTGAATTTAATTAAAATAGTTTTACAGGCAATCATTTTTCTGTAACTGAAGTTAATGTTAGATTAAAATGTTATATAGTGAAAATGGTATTAAATCAGCTGCACTGTGTTAGCGTTCTGTTACTGTAACAAGTACCTGAGATAACTCTGCTTATACAGAATAAATATTTATTTTTGGCTCAGAGACAGAGTGAGCAAGGGGAAGAGAGATGAGATATGTATATGAGATGCACATTCATGCCTGCTGCTTAACCCCATATTTTCTCTCTTATCTAGTAGTTGATCCTGTGCATTTTATAAGGCAGCACTCTTAAAAAATGTCAGCAGCAGATTAGTGTGTTAGTTCATGAACTGTGTACTACCATTCCATGGTAATAGAAGTGTAGGAATAGTAAGTATTGAGGAACTTTTATAGCAATTTGGCATAGTAGTGTTTTGTCTTTCAAATTTCATAGTGTAAATTTGGTTCAGTTATGCATTTTTAACATTTATTTTTCCAATAATTGATTTTATTATAAACACATCAAGTCATGACAGTTATAAGTTAAAGAAAAAAGCAGTTCTTCACTGCAGATAGTTTTAGAAACACTACTGAAATGTAGTCTTTTTTGTAATTCTTCTTTATCAGATAAAGTAGTTACTCCTTCCCCTGGGGAGCTAGATTTTACTTGCGTATGTGTGCATGCATGCACATATATACACACATAAAAATTTCATGCATTAGTGATACTTACTGTATATTATAGTTTGCTATTTTAAACCCCTTGTTCCTAACATTGTGTTAAGCATATCGTTAATACTTTTATATTTTCCCTGAATGAATTAGTGAAGGAATGAACTGATCTGACAAGAAAGGGAAGATTTGAGCACTTATAAAAAGCATTGGAGAATAAATGACATAGAGGCAGTGGTGGTAAAGTGCTACTGAATTTCACAGAAAAGTACTACTATTGGAAGCTAGGGGTTAGAGTGAAGGAATGAAGGAAAGGGGAAGGGCTGACACTTGACAATTTCATAGAAAATATAACATGATTTGAACTCTGAGGGAAGTTTAGGATTCAGAAAGGTAGAAGACACATATATGGGTAGGGAACATACTGCTCCACTGTATTGTTAATGTTATCTAATTTTTTTTTCTTTTCTTTTTTTTATATAACTCTTGCTTTTGCTTCTTTTGCAGACAATATACTTCAAAGGCATTCAAGCTGGGAAGGTTCCCTATTTTCCTCATGCAGATACTATCATTTACTCCATCTCTACGGCAATTTGTTTCCATGCAGTAAGTATAGCTTTTGAAGGGAGAAATAGAAATTTGTTTTTAATTTATATTAATTTGATGGGGGAAAATAACAGCTTGGAAACATTTCTGTTTATTATATTTTATGGTTTTTTTTGTTGTTGTTTTCTCAGCAAGATAGCTTAAATGCTCCAAATCATTACACCTATTAACATTGACCAGTCCTTGTTTGATGAGCAGTCAAGTATTTAAAGCACAATCTATAGATTAATCCTTCCTCTAGTACAGTGAGTAGAATGCCCCAATTTAATTATCCTTCTTCAAGAAAAAAGATACCTTGGGCATGAATATGAATGAGTACATTTCCCCAACATTATTCCAAGAATGAAGATGAGGGAAGAACCTGTTTAATGGAAGTGTTGTTTAATCTCTTTGTATTCTGTAATAATCATTGTTTGTGTTCACGGTCAAGGGCTGTTGCAAAGTTTTGGGGAGAGCTTTTAAATTGTTCTTTTTTCACAGGAATGCTACCATATAGATAAACTAATGAAAATCAGTGAAGCGTCAGCTAATAGGTGCTCAGTAAATGCCTTCTAATAATAATGACTGTTAACTTGATTATTATTTAAAAAGTGACATTTCTATTTAAGGCATAGTTTCAAAGATTGTTGATGGCTATTGACTTAAACACATATACATATTTTTATTATTATTGTCCTTACTATCACTAGAATAACACAGTGAGCAATAAATCTAGACATAGAAATTGGACTATTGATAATATTTGTATTTACTAAAAGAAATCTCAATTTGAATAATCTTAGGCTGTAATGGAAGTTCAGAACTTGCGACCTTCATACTGGAAGTTCCTTTTAAGGCTCACCAAGGGAAGGTAAGTGACGGAGATGGCTTTGAATGCTTAGAGAAAAAGAGCAATTTCTATAAAAAGATTATGGATCTTTTTTTCTTCTGACAGAATATTCTGTCAGTGGTAGTGTAGGTACTTATATATAAATCCAGTTTTACCAACTTGATCAGAAATACATGGGACATCCTTTCAGTGAACATTATTCTACTTTTTTCTTTTAATATTTTAAGTGTTCTAGATTAATATCATGTTGATTTGTTAACTGTTAATTAGTTGCTCCGTAGTATTCAACCCTACCTTTTGGAATCTTGGATCTTTTCTTACTGATTAAAAATATTAAACAGATTCATTAAAATGATTCATCTCTACATAATTAATTGATTTCAGTTTTGGAAAATAACCATCTTCCATTGCCTGATACTGTAAGTGTACTTTGCTCTGCCTTTCCTATCATGTTCTTCCCCTCCCTTTCTTCCGTTCCTCCTACCTTCCTTCCCTACCTTGCTTCCTCCTTCCTCCCTCCTCCCCCTCATCTTTCTCCTCCTCCTACTTCTTCCTCCTCCTCCTACTTCTTGCTCTCTCTGTCCCTCTCTCTCATTCTCTTCCCTTCTCCTCCCTTCTTCCCCCTCTTTCTTTTTTCCTAGTCATAAATTAATTTTGGGAGCAGCAGCTTGGCCTAACAGAAAACACATGGGGTTTACAGCCAGATAGACCTAAGTGTGACTCCAGCACTGGTACCTTCAGTTGTTTTTCTGTGGGAAACTTATTTACCCAGACTAAGTTTCTTTCTTTGTATGATAAAATGATAATTCATATTGTCTTAGTCTGCTTTGCATTGTTGAAAGGAATGCCCAACACAGGATAATGTAGAAAGAAAAGAGGTTAATTTGGCTCATGATTCCAATAGCTAGAAGGTTCAGATGCGTGGAACTGGTAAGGGCGTTCTGGCTGTATCACAGTGTGGCAGAGAAGCAGAAGGGGAATTGGCTGCATGTAGAGGGCCACCAAGCACATGAGGCCCTTGCTTTATAGTAACCTGTGCTTGTGGGAGCTAATTCAGTCTTCCAGAACCCAAAATACTCTGCAAGACTAGCATGAATCCATTTTTGAGGGTGGAGTCTCTATGATATATTTTCCTTCCACTGGACTCTGCCATTTAAAAGTCCCGCCACTTCATTACAAAACTACTGTAATAAAAACAGCTTGGTAATGGCACAAAAACAGACCCCAGGACCAATGGAACAGATTAGAAGATGAAAAATGGCACAAAAACAGACCCCAGGACCAATGAAACAGATTAGAAGATGAAGAGTCCAAACACTCTCACTCACCTTATCTTTGACAAAGGGGCCAAACAACCTCACTGGAGGACAGATAGCCTCTTTAATAAATGGTGCTGGAAAAACTGGCTCTCCACATGCCAAAGGTTAAAACTAGACCCATGCACTAAGCTAAAAAGCAAAGTGGATCAAAGATCTAAATATTAAAACAGAAACACTAAATTTGTTGGAAGATAGAATAGGTAGAATGCTTGAGGACATAGGCGTAGGGAAGGACTTTCTGAACAAATCCCTAATTACCCAGGAAATATCACAAAGAATCAACAACTGGGATCTGATCTTATTAGAAAGCTTTTGCACAGCAAAAGAAACCACTAACAGAACGAAGAGACAACCCACAGAATGCGAAAATATTTTTACCTGCTATTCCTCCGACAAAGGACGAACATCTCAAATATATAAAGAACTCAAAAAAATCAGACCCCCCCAAATTTAAAGACCCACTCCAAAAGTGGGCAACTGAAATGAATAGACACTTCTCAGATGAAGAAGTAGAAAGAGCAAGTAGATATATGAAAAAATGTTCAACATCCCTGTTCATTCGAGAGATGCAAATTAAAACAACCCTGAGATTCTACCTCACTCCACAAAGAATGGCTATTAGCCAATAACAAATGCTGGAGGGGCCGTGGAGAAAAGGAACCCTTCTCCGCTGTTGGTGGAAATGTAGACTGGTACAACCACTATGGAAATCAGTGTGGAGATTTCCTCAGGGAACTAGGACTAGGACTGGAGGTTCCATTTGACCCAGCTGTTCCCCTTCTCGGTATCTTCCCCAAAGAATTAAAAGCATCATACCACAGCAATACATGCATACCCATGTTTATAGCAGCACAGTTTGTAATAGCTAAATCTTGGAAACAGCTCAAATGCCCATCAACAGCGGAATGGATAAAGAAAATGTGGTTTTTTTTATACAGTGGAGTCCTACTCTGCCAGAAAGAATGATAAGCTTGAGATATTAGTAGGTAAATGGATTCATCTTGAGACCATACTCTTAAGTGGAATAAATCAGACACACATGTTTAAATACCGCATTGTTTCTCTGGTGTGAGAAACTGAAAGTGAAGACTAAAATGTATTATATTGGGAAAGGGGAGAAAATGTCCAAATGGAAAAGGGAACAAGGGAGGGGGAGGGGGAAAGGAACACAGGGACAAGAGAAATAAGAAATGGAAGGAAAAAATGGAAACAAAGCTTTTGTAAAAAGGAAGGAGGAGGGGTGAGGGGAGGGGAGGGAAATGGGAAAAAAAGAAGCAACAAGATATATATCATGTACAGGTACAAATCCCCTATGATGAATGTTATCACTATGTACATCTAAAATATACCATTAAAATAAAAGAAATTATAAAACAAAACAAAACAAAAAGTCCCACTACTACAATTTTGCTACACTGAGACCAGGGTTCTAGTACATGAACTTTAGGGAGACAAACCATATCCAAACCATTGCCCATACCATTGTATGATTGTGAGAAATTTAGGATGTTTGTAGAAATGCTTAGTACTCTGTAGACTCTAAATTACTGTGGCTATTGGTGTTACTATCAATAATAATAATAGCAGATGCTTACATAGTGCTTACAGTGTCCTATGTATGGTTTTAAGATACACATATATGGTATGGTACCTCTATGTTTAATCCTTAAAGCAGTCTCCAGAGATAAGTATTGTTACCCTTGTTTTCCATACAAGGAAAGTGAGGCTCACAGAGAGGTTATATGAGTTGCCAGAGTCACGCAGCTAATGGATGAAAGAGCTGGGATCCAAGCCAGGGAGTCTGGCTTCAGAGTTCTTTGTCTGTTGTTCCATCACTTTTTGTCATATAATTTTGTGCACATTAATAAGTTTTACCAGTTCATTATTTTGACAGTGAGCTTAGTTTGGAAAAGAACTGAAAGTCACATTTATTGGCTCTTGGAATATTGATGCTGGCCAGTGATTCAAATGTGGTTCAACTGCAAATAGGCATCAAGGCACTAAACGTCCATCCTATACATTAGCTAAATGTGTGTCTTTTTAAAATTTGTATCTCTTGGGGGCTGGGGATTTAGCTCAGTGATTAGAGTGCTTGCCTTGCAAGCACAAGGCCCTGAGTTCGATCCCCGGCACCACCAAAAAAAAAAAAAAAAAAAAAAAAAAAAAAAAAAAAAAAAAAAAAAAAAAAAAAAAAAACCCACAAAAATTTGTATCTCTTAAGTGATGGGTAACATAAGGCTATATTTTTACTCTGTCATATCTACTAGAAATTTAAGAATCTGTATGCTGTTTGCTTTTTAATCATTAGACATTTGCATATTTGGATGTGTTTTGATTTTGAGCCATTACAATCTCAGTTATGAGAGGAAATTACATTTAATAACCTTTGATCATTGGTAAATGTTAGCTTATTCATTGTTTACTTGGTTTCCTACGATTTAATTCACCAGAAAAATAATATTGAGCCTAATTTTCTATCTGACACAGTATAGTGAAAAGAACTCCAGAAAGATTCAAAATAATGATTGTAATCTGTGGTTTCAGGTCTAAGAATCATCTCTTTAGATAAAATATTGGACACTGAATCCTAGACAGTGAATTTATCCATATGACCTAAATCTGCCAAGTTTAGATCATTGGCCATGTCAGCTCTTTCTGTTTCTTCGTTTCATGAAAACTAAGTCAAATAAAGTGAACCACTTTTTAAACTTTGCTAAATATTTCTTCATTGTGTCCTCTGTTTTGCAGATTTGCTGTAATGAATCGAAAAGCCCTTGATGTTTTTGGTACTGGTGCATCTAAACATTTTCAGGATTTCATCCCCAGATTGGATCCAAGATACACAGTTGTAGCACCAGAGTTACCCATAGAGTTTTCTTAAAGACAACTATAATTTATTAATGTGACTCTATGCCTGTCATTTTATGCTGAAGAGTTAATTATGTTTAACACAAAGAAGGGGGCCCAAGCTCAAACTTCAGTGTTACTTCATTGAGAGATTTTTGTTGTTGTTGTTTTCTTACCAGTCAGAAATACAGAAGCTTTTTAGGAAGGTGTTGCTTAATAATTAAGCTTCCTCTAGAGCCAGAATCTAATTCTGAATCACAATAGTGGTTGACAGTATGATGTATTATTGATTAAATTATGTCCACAAACAATACTGAGTCAATCTATGTAGAGTACACTTAAAATTACTTTAAAAGATATCTTTGGTTCATTCCAATATAATTCCTGGTTAAAACTAAGAATGTTTCTACATCTTAGGATTTACGAAGGATCACGGGTACATGGATTGGTCTGTATTTTTTTAAAATTTGAATTGTTATTTGTAGTAGAGGAGTGTTAGATTTAAAGGAGTCTTCGTGGACTATGCTGCTTTAGTATAGAGCAATGTAATGGGAGAAAACGGCCATTTGTATTTCAGGGATGTGAAAATGGGTCTCATCCCATTTAGGTGAATGTTGTGGTATCTGTGCTCTTTGTGTCATCTGGTAACACCGTCTCTCCGTGACCAGCTAAGCTGGGTGGCAGCCCAGTGAACCTACATGTTAACGGGTTAGGAATAATGGAAATCCACACATCTGATATAGTTGAAATGTATATTTTAATCTTTTACAATAGGATTACACTTGAATATTTAAAAACAAATCTTTTAAACCTATAGGGAATATTATATATATATCTATTTTTCATTTATAGGGTCTGAACTCTTTATCGTTCAGTTTGTACATTGTCGTTTTGGAAGAGATCAAAGTCCTGTAGATCAAAAGAAGTTTTGGCAAGTTAAGCAGGTCACACCCGCTCAACTGTTTCTCCTAAATGCTGGATGTTTTACATCTAAAAACAATATTCAAATCCAGTGGTTATTAAAAAGTTTCATTTCATTTCTGAAATGTTCTCCCACTTTTCAGAAATCACTGTCATTCTTTTCACTGTGGGTTAAAGAAATGACAAAATGTAGTTACTGCTGATTATAAAAGTAATTCAGTACAGCTGATTGAAATATGATCACTTTCGAGTTTTTCAGGGAAAGATTATACGTCTTTATGTGAGAAGCTTAAATGGTTGTGATGTTCTACAGTTAATGTAACATATTGGAATGGTTGTATTTTTTTAAAATATGATTTTGTTGCTAAAAGTTTTTAGGTCATTGTAAATTAATTATTCAGTAGAATGTGTGTTGCAGCAGGAACTATAGCCAAGGTGGTAAAAATATGCTTAATTCCCCATATTTGACTTCAGCAAGCTTTGTATACTTCTGTTTATGTGTAATCTCACCCTTGGTTGTTATGGCAAATTGAAACCCAACAAAAAGACAGACTCTAGTACTGTGCTAACAGAGCTACTTTTTGTCAAAATTTCACATTGTGGTTAACTTTTTAGAGTGGATTTGTCTATTTGGCAATACTGTTAAAAGATCATTTTGGTTTCAGATTTCAACTTTGATTAATAAGTATAATTTTAAGTTTTTATTCACTGGAATCAAAATATTGGTACTGTGTTTACTTTTTAAAATGAAGTATTAAAGCACTGAAAAAGCACAGCTACCTGCACCTCATTTTTTCTGTTCAGAATTTATGTTTATAATAGTTTTTCTGTTAGGTTAAAAATACATTTTAATTCATAAGTTATTTTCATTGACATTAAATACTGTGATATTGAAAGAGAAATTCTGTTGCAGTTTGCTGAGATTGCATAGTAAAATTTTGCTGGTCAAAAAGTTGCATTTCTATGAGTTTTTTTTTAAACAAATTACAACCTTGTTTTTATTGTATATAAAATGTAAAATGAAATAATCATCATAAAGAGAACAGTAGAGAATGTGTAGCTTGAGTGGGTAGTTAACTAGTTTGCAGTGGTGAATCAAGAAGTTCAGTTTGATTTCACTAGACAGACTCAAGGTACTTGTCCTAGCAAACATGAAAAAACTTTGCATCCCTGAAAGACAATCAAAGTGAATCTTTCTGCCTCTACTCAGGTATTGATTGACAATTTCTTGGCCTTATAAATAAAGTCAAATAGATATTTCCATTCCAAAACACATCTTTACATTTAATTGTGAAGAAATCGTGTCTATGGTAAGTTTTCACCAAAAATGATTATAGTAAACAATTGCAAAATAATAAATTATCTCAAACATATTAGATCCTTATGACTTTCTTATTAGTTAATTTCAGTAACTATTCTATTACCTTTGAAATGTTATCTTTGCTTTTGTGACCTTGTTTCATGAATTCTGTATTGGTTCTGTAACTTTTTTCTCGATCTGTAGACATAGTTGTCACTTAGTAACTACTTTTTGCCTTCCTTTGTGGTTTAGTCAGTTGTTACTTGACTTACAATTTTGTCTATTTATTGTTTGCTCTCAGATTTTGTAATTCTCTTTTATTCCGAATGAAAATGTCTTTTATGATACAACCCATATTGAGTATGGGTTACACAGTATTTTCTAATTACAGCTGAGTATATATCTCCCTACGGATTCTGAGCTGATATTTGACCTAGTTGATAATTCTCTGCTGAGAAACGTTTTTGCTTGTATTTTATCAAACTCCTAAGTTTCAGAATCCCTCTGCCATTGCACAGGTAATGAAAACGAATGTCCTTAACTCTTGAGGAACTTCATCCATTTGCCAGTGTCAAAACTCTCCTGTGGTTGAGGAACCTCTTGGCAGAAAGGAAGTATCTGCTGGGAACAAGCACCCAGGTGTTCTTGGTGCGTTTGGAGTAGAGAAGCCAGCAACCCAGAGACTCACTGAATTCTGCTTATGGTTTATTTTTATATAAATAGCAAGTAGTTTGATGCTGCAACAGAGTTGTTCTTTGCTCCATAAAGGCAAAAATATTCATTTCTGAATCGTAGGCTTTTTAACTTAAAATTTCATCTCTCCTAACACCTTGACCTTACCTATTGTAGCTATGTGCTCAGTATTCATTTTAATTTCATGAAGAATTTAGGTAACTGGCTGGGGATTTAGCTCAGTGGTTAGAGTGCTTGCCTTGCAAGCACAAGGCCCTGAGTTCAATCCCCAGCACCAATAAAAAAAAAAAAAAATTTAGGTAACTGAAAATGAGTGACTAAGAAAAAATGTAAGAAATAGAAATAAATGAATGATTTTTGTGAGGCTGACACTGATTAGATGTGTCCTTTCTTTTAACGTCCCTCCCTCACTTCTCCACTCTCTCCTCCCCTGTCTGCCTCTGTCTCTATCACTGTCTCTGTCATCTCTATCTCTGTATCTCTTCTTCCCCTCCCTACCTTTTTGCTCCTTCCCAGGTTTGGCTTTTTTTTTTTTTTCATTGCGAAATACAAAAATGAAAAACCACTGTGTTAAAAATATCAGAGAAGAAAAGTGGGAAGAACCTACTTTGCAGATGACCTTCTTCAGCTACCGCATTGATGCTAATAACCAGATATCTCTGAAAATTTTGAGACAAGCCCCTATCACTGAGTGCTCTGTTAAGATTTTGTGTACTTTCCAGCTAAGAAACATTTCTTTTTGACACATTGCCATTCATATAGATCAAGCCTGTTTTATTTCCCGTCATATTCTTTCTTCCGCCTACTTAGAATTCTTTCCTCCTTCCCTCTACCTCTTCCTTGTCTAATTTTTAAAAATCTAAATAGTTCATTATGATTTGTAAGTGTCATTTTAAAAGCATCAGTCCATCAAACCAGACACCTTTAAAATGAAACAGACTTTAAGCATGTTTAAGTAGACACAGTATCTGAAATTCTGGTTTTTTTAGCCACTTAATTATTACCCTGTTACAGCCAGGTGCCTTCACTTTAGTTGAAGTAAATTTCCTAAATCTAACTTCTTTGCAGGTACAAATTCTGTGTTAAAGTCTGTCATTTGGCCTTTACAGCCTTCCTTTAGGGTTAAGGTGTTTGTAAGAATGGCGTCTGTCTTAGTCACTTTCCTTGCCACCTGGACAAAATACCGGACACCTGCAATTTAAAGGAGCAGAGGTTTGTTTGGGGTCATGGTTTTACTCCATAGTTGGCCAGCTCCAAGGCAGAAAGGCCTGGTGGAAGGGCCTGGGCCGAGGAAAGCTGCTTGTGTCATGGCAGCCAGGAAGCAGAGACGGAGGGAGGATCCAGGGAGGGAGATACAGCCTACCAGGTCACACACACAGTGGCTCGCTTCTTCCTGTCAGGCCCCACCTCCTAACATCGCATGGAGCTCTAGCCCCCATGATCCAATCACCTTTCAAAAGCCCTGCCTCTGAACACAGGAGGCTCCTAGGGGACATCTTTACATAGCCCATAACAGCATCTTAGCTGTAGATCCTTGTTATGCCATTTCTCAAGGAGAGTTTTCCCATTCACATAGTTCCTTCCCATTGCTGTGGCTTTTCAGGCAAAGAAAGCTCTAGATGGATCTGGCTGAAGTAACACTGGCAGTGTATTCCAACCACAGAAATGCAAAGGAAGTCCAAATGGACCATTTTCCCCTGACTGGGTGTGTTCTTGCATCCCAGAATCTACCTTCTGTACCAGCTGGTTGCGGATTGTGTACTTGGCAAGCAAAAATGATAGTATTGCTGAGCTTTTTTGAGAGCTATCCACAAGCAGCATATATACCGTAACACTGTACACCAAACTTACATGGTTGGTCATTGGTCCCACTTTGTGTACATTTGGCTAATCATATAGGAAGAATTTCTGCTCTTCTCAGTTCCTAATACAGCACCATTTGCGGACTTAATTCCCACTAAAGAGGCTCCTCTGGCTACAGCAGTTTGGACCAGTTTACTAGAGAGGCTCGATGTACTCAGTGAAACGCTGTAATCACCCCCTGCCATCTTTACTCAGAAGACTTTTGTCTGACCTTTTATCTCTGTCTCATTGTTGAGGTTTGCTAGTGGCTCCCATAAAGCACATTTCATTTGATTCCGATAAGCATTGTGTTCACCTGTTGCTCCTTTGTATTGTGGTTATTTGAAGAGCAAAGACTCATCTTTGGGCTCAGTTCCTCTGTGAGATATTTATATGGGGAGTAAAGTTAGGACAGGAGCTATTTTCAGAATCTGTCTGTTGAATGGCCGCTAACTGTATGGTCTGCAGGCCAAAAACCTACCTTTAGCCCTATGAAAATCTGGAAAATACTATCCTTACAAATGATTTTGTAAATACTCTGGGAAATTGGCTCCTACCACTGTCCCAGCAGCTACTAGAGCCAATTTGGCTTCAAGTCTTAGACACATGATTTGCGATCTGTTTCATTTGTTTGTTTTTTCATGACAGAGCTAGAATTCTGGATTGTTTTCCACTTAAAAACTGCCAAAGCCAAACCAGAAGTAGTTAGGGTGGGACAAAAGACTCTCCCATCCCACTGTTTCACAGGGTAAACCGTACAGGCAGTTTTCCCAGAAATGCATTTTGTATCTGGCTTTTCAATAACATATTACAATTTTTTTTTTCTATAACAAGTTCTTAGAAGGTAAGGGTTGGGGTCACTCACCAATATAGGCTGGGCTCCAACCAACAGCTTCTACTGATGCTCATTTTTAGGGAAAAAAAAAAAAAAGAAAAGATAACAGGCGAGCCTCTTATATGGTGGATTATCTGTATCACTTTCATTTCTCACACTCTATGAGGTAGGTATTACTCTGTTTTACCTCTTGAAGGGAATTAAAGAAGCTGGTAATTTGCCCACAGTGACAAAACTGGATTTTGAACTCAGATCTTCAAGAGTTGAAAGTTTAAATTGATACAGTGTCTTCTACCTTCTTCCCTTAAAAAATAATCATATAACATTGAAATAAAAACTTTGCTTCCAAAAGTGGTTTTGATAATGATTTCCAGTCTAGATAGAACAGAAAATAGTATTTACCTTCTCACCTACAGTAACGTGAAAACCTGACTCACTGAGCAGCGCAGGGCCGTGACCCCTGAAGCAAGGAACCCGAAGGAATCACGTCCTGTGATCGCCCCAGCAGAGAGAAAACCCAGGTGGCAGCTCGAGGCGTGAGAGGTAAAGCAGAGTCAGGAGCTTTTCCTGAGTGGAGAAAACAGGGTCGGAAGTCCACACAGGCCAAATGGGTGCAGTTCTAGTGCCACTAGAGCCCCAAAAAAGGGACATGTACAGAAAGGAAGCTTGGCGATCTAATGGGTCCCTTCAATACGTAAGCTGAGCGCTTAGTGCTTGTGTGGGAAAGTGACCCACAAGGTGTAAATGATCTTAAGCTGAAGCTATGTTAGCCTGTTGGAAAAATTTTACAAGGCATTCTGAAAGCCAGAAAATATAACCCATGAGGTGAAGAAATAAATAGAGAAAGACTCAGCACTGACAGAAATAACTGAATTAATACAAAAGCCCCTTATAACTATGTGTCATAGGAAGGTAGAGGTTGAGAAGGTGAAGTCCAGATTGTGTTTAAGTGGAGACAAAGAAGATGTAAAAAGAACCAGAAAATATCTTCTAAGAGATAATAAACTATATATATATTTAAATGCATCGTGGGATTAATAGTTTAGATGGAAAAGATTGTAGGATTTTTAGACACAGCACTAGAATCAAAACAAAATAACACTGAGCAGAGCTTCGGTAAGCTGAGGGCACACAAGACAAACCCTTGGCAGAGATGAAGTGGCTGCAGGGAGCCAGGGTACAGAAAAAATGCTTGAAAACACAGTGGCCAACTTTTTTTTTTTCAGATTTGATGAGAACTATAAACCCACAGGTTCGAGAAGCTCAGTGAACCAAGGACAAGAAACTAGAAAAAAACTATATCAAGGTACATCTTGATCAAAATTGCTTTAAATGAATAATAAAATATTAATGACATCGGGGGAAAAGTTGTACTATATACAGAGAAGCCCAAATAAGCCCAGACAGGCATGTACTCATTAAAGCAACGGAAGCCAGAAGACAGTGGAGCAACTCCTGTAACATAGAAGGCAGAAGAAAATCTGCAAAATCCATTCATTTGCTGGTATTGTGGTGCAGGCCTGTTATTCCAGAACTTGTGAGACTGAGGCAGGAGGATCTACATGAATTCAAGGGCAGCTGAACTACAGAGAAAGACCTTGTCTCAAAAACAAACAAAAAATAAACATCAGTTCTACAGAGTTCAACACACAGTGAAAATATCATTTTGGTTTTTGGTTTTTTTTTTTTTTTGTCTTTTGAGACAAGGTCTTGCTATGTAGTTCAGGCTGACCTTGAACTCACTATGTAGCCCAAGCTGATCTCGAACTCCCAGCAATCTTCCTGCTTCAGCTTCCCAAGTGCTGGGAATACAGGCATGCGCCACCATGCCCGGCAATATCTTTCCAACAACAAAGACTCTTTCGAACATTCATATCTGCACTGCAAGAAATGTCTTAAAAAGACAAGCAGATATTAAATGATACCAGGTGGGAAAATGGTAGATTTGTGGATAAATATACATGTTTCTTATTTTTACATGTAAAGATAACTGATTTCTTAAAACAGAAGTAGTAACCATTTATCATGGAATTTATAACACATTGCCAAATAAAACATACAACAATCACACAAAGTTCAGGAACGGGCGAGTGGAATTGCTCTATTGCAATGCTATTATATTATGAAATAGTGTGATAGTACATGAAGAAAACTGTAATAGTTAAAAGATATGTAACATAAACCCCAAAGTAATTCTTCCCCACACCAGAAAGTTATAGCCAATAACCCAATAAAGGAGATACAATAGAATCATTTAAAATAGTTTGTTAAAAGGAAGAAAAAGAGAAGAGGAGAGAACAGGGGAGCAAAGAACAGGTGGGAAAGAAAGAAAACAATTAGAAAGCTGATATATTTAAACTTAACCATCGCTAAACTCACACTGACCTTAAGTGATGTAAACATACAATTAAAAGGCAGAGATGGTTAGATTGAGGAAATGAAAAAAAAAGACCCATTATATATAAAGACACAATTAGATTTTAAGGTTTAAGAAAGAAATGCCATGTTAATACTAATGAAAAGAGAGAAACATATTGTAATAATGAAGTGATTTCAGAGCTGAGAATATTCCCAGGATCAAGAAGTAGCACAACACTATCATTTATAATGATAAAGGGCTCAATTCAAAAATGAAGAAATTACCCTTTTAAATGTTCATGTGCATAATAATAAAACGTACAAGAAAAAGCTCGGAAGTACAAGGAGAAACAACTAATTCAGAAGTATAGTTGGCAATTTTAATACCTTCAAAAATTGATAAAACACATAGAAAATCAGTAAGTAGATAAAAACTATCAACTATCTATTTAATTGATATTTATGGAGCGCACCAGCCAACAATACAATACGATACTTGACATTTACGGCGAAGGAAACTGGTGGCACTTTTCGGTGTAAGCTTATTCTGCAAGTCTTTTCACAGTACAACCGAGCACCACTTGGGAGATCCAATTTAATAACGTAAATCTAACATACCGTGCATCTGTTGTCCCGGAGACTGGATATAACTAGGTTTTTTGCAGCTTTGTGAAGGCCGAAGTCACCCTCAAGGCTTTGCTTAGTGTCACATTCTCAGTGAGGCCTGCTTTGTTAGCATCTTGACCCATTTAATCCACTCTACTTTTTTTTAATCCTTAACGTTGATCACTCTTCAATATATTATCAACTACTTATTATATCTATTGTTTGATCATCTCCTTCTGCTAAAGAAAAAAAAAAAAAACAAAACAGACTCCATAAAGATAAAGATCTTTGTTTCATGCACTGATGTGTCCCTAGCACCTGAGAATTTCTGGAACATAGCAGATGTTTTGCTAAATGGTTTCTGGAGTTCCTGATTTTAAGAGTAATTGACAAAAAAATGAATCTGACCATGTTTATTCTCCATACTGATGAAGTAACTCATAAATGGCAGGCAGTTTTGACTTTCCTGGAGGCTATTTTAAGAATGTGTTATAATCACTATCATTATTCATTCACTCAATTCAAGAGTTTCATTCAATTGTTTTGAACGCTTTTTGTACTGACTGAATGATCTTTTAAATATGACAATAAGAATTAGAATAATGGGAAAATGGAACCAAAGATAAGAAATTAAGATAAGATTCAAGCATCTTGTGTGTCCTTGAGTCGCAGGCCAGGAGGGCTGAGCCCCGCCTGGATAGGTTTCTTCGCAAGACAGGCTGCCTTCTGGTTGGGGAAGCTGTGCAGACTTTTTTCTTGTGGAAATGCTGGTGTGTTTAGCACATTAATTTTTTCATGATCACCTACTTTATGGATCAGAAATTCAGAAAGGCCACAGAGAACATGGATCTTCTGTGCTTTATGAGGGCTGAGGCCACAGTTGATCCGGGGGACCAGAGAGCTGGCAAGAGAGATGATCCCCTTCTATGGTGGCTTCCCCCACAGGTTGAGGCCTGGGCTGGGATGATTCATAGTCTCCTTCAACTGAGTCTGGCAACCAGAACACCCACGTGCGGCCTTTCTCTGCAGTGTCAGTTTCTTTCATGACAGCTGGGTTCAGAGAGGGGGTTGCAAAAGGGCGTCCCCTGGAGGGCCAATGTTCCAGAAAACTCGGCAGATACTTCCAGGCCTTTTCTAGCCTCAGAAGTCACCAGGTAGCTCAGTGTTTATCAGTAGTCACAGGCTTGTCTGGATAGGGAGACATCTCTCTTGACAGGGAGATGTCAAATAATTTCAGGGTTACAATTCACAACAGGTATAAAAATGGCCA
Organism: Hystrix cristata; assembly: GCA_004026905.1. Classification (NCBI taxonomy): domain Eukaryota; kingdom Metazoa; phylum Chordata; class Mammalia; order Rodentia; family Hystricidae; genus Hystrix; species Hystrix cristata. The sequence goes on from PVJO010012253.1 coordinate 17,459, forward strand.
TCACACAGGCGAACACTGGAGTCTAGTGTTAAAGCTTCCGTGAGAGATGTGAGCTCGGGGTACCACTGCACTGAGAGTAGAGAGAAGCACTACATCCCCTCATGATCAAGAGTGAAGGGAAAGGAAGGTGCTCAGAGAAAGCTTTCTAGAGGACAGCAACAGGGATACATTTTTAAGGACCAAGAATCAGGTAAAGAAAGATAGGAACGGCTGGCGGTGAATGGCACGCCGGATGTGCTAGTGATGAGTGAGACTTTTTCTAGGGATCTCCAGGTCCAGTTATTCACAGGCGGGTTATTACTCCTTGTGGGAACTTGACAGTTCATTTCCTCTCCAAAGGAACGCTCCTTTTCTGAGATTTAACAACTGATTTAACACAATTTTAACTTTTAATGGCAGGGGAATTATCTAGGAAGCCTACTCTGAGTTTTCATGGAATGAGAGAGGGAGGCTGTTGTCATGTTGATTTCATGGACTCAAAACTGTATTTTGGAATGTCTTGTCATATTTACTGATACCCAGAAGCAGACTCCTTTCCTTTCCCCAAGGCTTTCTCTTTGTCCTCTGTTACAGCCTTGGGTGGCCTCACTTCCCTCCCTGTCACCTAGGTGAGACCTTCACCTCCTCCCTCTTTCTTACCCATTGGCCATCAAAATCCCCCAGATGCAACTTCTGCAACATCTCGCACCTGCCTCCCCTCCGCCCTCCTACCCACTCAGCAGAGTCCATCGCAGGTTCCTCGAGGGAAGGAACTGTGTATGAAGAGCGCCTGGCCACGAGTAGTCTTGTCACTCTCTGCCGGATGTTGAGTCTTCCTGTCGTTGGGATGCATTTCCCCATGCAGTCTTCCTGCGTGCTTGCCTCTGAAATATATCCTTAAAAGATCAGCCTGGCACTCCTTGCTGCATACCTTTCAGTGGCTTATCTTAGCCCCAAGTTAGTGTCCAAACTCAGAACCTGGCTCACATTACAAGGTATTTCAAGTTCCAACTGTTCCTCCTGCCACAAAAAGAGGAAGAAACAAACAGAACAAAAACAAAAACAAAAAAACAACTGTCTGGCAGCACACTTGCTGTTTGCTGGGCTCACTATGTTTTTGTGAGCCACCTCTGTGCCTGGAACATGTCCCTTCCTTTGTCACCTGAAATCCTGCTGATCCCTCCCATCCGGGTGCGCCTTGAGAGGCTCCTGCCGAAGTTTCCGTAGGTTATCGCTTATTCATTGTGGTGTCTCGACAGCTTGTTGAATTCGGCTTGTCATCTACTTCTAATATTTTGGTTAGTGATGAAGATGTGAGCACATGAGTCCCTTGAAGAAAGGGAGCACAGCTTGGTAATTTTTACTCCCTTGTGCCAGCTCAGTGTATCACACAGTGTGAGGGTCCGATACAAAGTGAGGAGTGTGACTACTTTCGATAGACAAGCTGCCCTTATTATAATTAATAGGGCTGTGAAGTCAGAGGGATCAACCCGAGAAGAGCCAAGAGCGGGCAGAAGGCAGGACAGCTTAAAGCAGCGCAGTGTAGACATTGTGCGTGAACATCTTTACAGTCACTGGGATGATGACCACCGCCAGCTGCTCAGGCGGCTTCCTGGGTCCTCTGTGCGCTGGTCACGGCAGTCAGGCCAACTCTGGCCACCAGGTGGCACCCACGCTCCATGAGTGCTGGTCAGACCGTACCCTTGAGGTTTGGTTCTAGCTCCCTCAGTGGCACCTGCCTGTGAGATGGGGGTTCAGCCTGGTACCAAAGTGGTGCCCGGGGCTGGAGGGGTCACAAACCCAGCTCTCCAAGTCACACATCCTCACCCGTCCCCACTGCATCTCCACACATTTACAACCCTAGCCAGGCTCCGCGTTCCTCCAAGCCCCGACTGTTTGCTGCTTGCTGTGGACGGACGACGCCCCCTCTCCCTGACAGCCTGACGGTAGAGCTGAGAGGAAGCACAGAGGAGATCTGAGTCTGAACCGCGACAAGACTAAAGCTCTTTCATCACGCAGTCAGCCCTTCCAATAGTATATACCAGGAGTCCCGGATGTGGAAACTACGTTCTGTAGGCAGCCTTCCATCGTCCCTGCGCCCAAACCCACCCTCAGAAGAGTCACATGCAAGCACATATACGCGGGCGTACGCGCGCACACACATGCGCACACACGCGCGCACACACCTGCCTGTCTGTGTCGGTCCTGATCCAGTCATTGCCTGGCCTTTGCTCTGAGCAACAGATAAAATGGGTATCTGAGTAGCGGAAGGGAACGCCAGGGTAGCCTCCTGCAAAGAGTCTGCGCAGCCGCGCTGTGGTAGGTGAGCTGCTGGGGCCAGCTGGCCGCAGAGCCATCTCACCACCCGGCCGGTCTCTGCCTCCTTTCCTCAGCAGATGCTCCTTTCCCCCCAGAGGGGTGTGTGTCTGGGTGGGGGAGGCTCTCTGGGCACCCAGACCTTGTGCTCAAGTGGCAGTAGTCCCTCAGCTCCTGGCAAAGTCTCTTTGGACCGCCCACATCCCAGTTGAAGGCTGTTAGGAACTGTTGGCTCTCATTTGGAAAACAGAATTTGTATTCCAATTGCAAATGAGCTCATGAAAATAAAAAGATTTAGTCAGTACTGTTCACACCCAGCCTTAAGGTCCGGTGGTTAGAACTCTCATCTATTCACGTCTTTGTGTGTTGTATGAACCATTTCTGTGCAGTTTGGAAAGAGATGAAGCCTCTGAGGTGGACATGTGTCTGGCACGACAACAGGATAGAAGGGGCTGAGTGCCCGCCAACCCCACATCCACATACTCTATTACAGGAAAGAGCCAAGCTAGGAAGGGTCCTGCCCTGGGGTATGAGGAGTCAGGGAAGGACTGGGGGAAGGTAGGGCATAGGAAGTCATTTAGAGCCCTCTTCTATCCCACCCCTACAACAGTTTAAAATACTTTCTTCACCACAAAAATGCAGCAGACCGCAAGTGCATCTGCAAGAGAAACCCATGACACACAGCTTGGAAAAAGGGCTGTGTCTGCCAGCAAAGCCTTAAACCTGAAAGAGAGCAAACCCCTTGGCAGGTCTGAGGACCAGCAGTCAAACCTGAGAGACAGCATTGCTGAGCATCCCGCTCGGGGATCCCTGCTGCGGAGGGACAGGACACCATCCAGCCCAGGAAGACCAGCAGCATCCGGGCCTGCCGGGGCGGGAGCGGATCTCAGGAGTCTTGAATCCAGGGCAGCAGCGTTTGGGCTGTCTGCAGCCCTTGGGGAGGAGTTGGGGGCTCACCCCAGAAGCCATTGTTCACTTTGGGATGTTGGGACAGGTGAGCCCTGTTCCGAAATGCACTTTGGGAAAACTCAGAAGCAACAGACTGTGTTTCTTTCCAAACTACAGTTGAACAAAGCATGTTTTAGAAGTTCAGAGAAATCTGGCCCTCCTCGTACCTGCCCCCTGGTAATTCCTGCGGCCCAACAAGCTGTTTGACTTTTCTCCTGGTGAGACTTCAAGGAGATCCACTCTGTCTGGGAGAAAGTTCAGACCTGAACCGGTGTGAAAAGAGGGCAAGTCTTGTGCACCCATAAGATAGGCAACCTCCCCTCCACTGGGTGGCTCTTGGGGGTGGCGTGCGACCCAGTGAAAAGGCGCTTCGGGAGGCGTGCGCACTGGTCTCACTTGGGGCCAGGGCGAGCCGAGCAGATCCATGTCCCAGTGTCTCCATCACTTTCTTTCATTAATTGCTTAGCGTTTATTTAACTCACATGTTCACTTGGGCCCCCAACTATATAGTTCTTTTCTGCAGAAGTCCAAAGTTTTCCCAAAGATTCTCAAAGTTCCGGGGGCACTCATCCTGTCTCGGATGCTTCAGCCTCATGAGGTGGATCCAGAGTGTGAAACTCAGCCCCTCCTTCAAAGTCTTAAAAAAATACCATGCCCACAAAGTGCTCCTCAGCAGGATTCTCCTGAAGGTCTGTGGAGAGATGGGTAGATTTACTCTGCAGCCTCAGAACACGTTCAAGCGGAGCGTTCTGAATCCTTGTTCTCTCCTTTCGTTGGTAGGAAATTATCTCTGCAGGATCTGGACTCCACTCTACTCTGGGAGAATCGATCCCAGCGACCTTGACTTAATATAGAGGCCTTTCTTAATCTCAATTCTTTCTCCTCATTCCTCTCCTTTCAGTCTCTCTCCCTGGGTTTATAAGCTTCTTTCTCTTCGGAGCAAAACAAATTCCCCTGTCTTTTTGCACAGGTCCACACGTGCCAGGGGCTTTGTCGCTGAGGTTTCTGTCGGTCTCACCTCTACCCCAAGGTACCTGTCAAGGCTTTTCCCGAAACAAAGCTCGTCCCTTTCCGAAGAAGAGCTCTGCTGCGGCCCGCTGTTAAGATAATGTTTTTACCTCATAACATTTACCGTGGTAGAATCCAAAAATGTTTTCAGCACTTTTGATGCAGGGGAAAGACCTAAGCTGAGAAAAATAACCTAGGTAGTTACAAAGGAAATCATAAAGAAAACTCAGAATGACTTGGAGGGAGGGAGATAAAGTCCTTCCAGGAATCCAAGCAGCCCAGAGAAGTAAGTGTGTACGTTCCCAGTTTAATACCTAATCTCAAGTCTGTCCAGGGCCTTGTGATGTGGGGAGGTCTTCTGGGTGATGGTCCACAGCAGACAATGTCTCCCGAGGGTAGTGGAGGCCAGGGCTCACCCTAGACGTCTCGGGACACTGGGCCTAATAGGGAAACAGGTGTTGGGAGACTCCCAGTGAGACTTGCTGGGATGGACCTCCTCAGATCAGAATCATGGTGAGACTGAGTAGGGTCGTTCCTCCCACCTGCCTACTGTGAGGCATACCAGGTACATCACAGAGTGATTCCCAGAGCCCTGGGGAGGCAGAGGTTGAAGCCCTCTTCTGCATCCCCACAGCTCACTGGTTATCCCACCCTGGAATAGTCCGTTTCCTGGTGTAGCTGCCTGCGCTCTTGCATTTGGCCCCCCTGTATTGCACCTCTCTGTCAACAGGCACCAGGTCCAGTTTCTTGCCGTGTGCCTGAAGGACAGACGGTGTGCAGTAACTGGAAACAAGGGAGAAAGAAATGATTAGATCTCTGGCCGGGTGTCCTCTCTCTAAATTAGCTTCTTCCCTGATGTATTCTGGGGCCTCCAGCGAGCCCGAAACTTCACTTTTAGAAGGAATGAGAAAAGATGTGCTGGTTGAATGGAAGATAAGGATCTAGGGAAAAGATGTGAAGGCACCTGGGAAGTCAACAGGACAAAGATCTGTGGTTGTGGGGCCAGAGGCTAACAGGCCCAACCGCAAGGGCAATGAGCTTTCACCCTAAATCCAAGAAAGAGCTGCTTTACTTTCTTGCTGACTACTTGGGCTAAATGGAAACCCAGAGGAGGAGTCTCCATCCTAATCCACACGACTTTCTCTTGACAAAGCTGAAGTTAGAGCCAGGCCTGGTGACTCCCTGCTCCTCGCCCTTGGGAGAGAGCTCTGCAGAAGTGGGCGGGGCCTGAGCAGAAACGGGGAGGGAGGGCAGGGGTCAGTAATGAAAAATCCGAGGCTGTGCATGCTTAATTTTAGAAGGCATTTTGAACACAAACTCTAGGGTTCTGAGATTCAATCAGGTAGAGTCTGCAGGTAAAGAAAAGAAAGCTTGGTGTGTGTTCACAATTGAATTAGATTCTGCCCACTCTCCTTTCCTTCCTCGCCCCTCCTTTTCTCCCTTCCCACTTGTGCCATTTTTGCCCTAGCTTCCCTCGTGGACTCTGGGTCCACCTCGTGTCTCCACTGCACAGCCAGTGCGTGTTCTGACGTGCAAGAAAGTCTACATTCATGTTGGAGACTGCACGGAGAAGAAGGAAGGACTATATGGATAGATAAGCCCATGACTGGAAGGTAAGAGACTGGATAGACAAATGGACACGTAGAGTCTCCATGACATGCGTGTCGTCTACCCCTCCTCAGGGCTGCTCACCTTCACACAGCCTGCCTGTGCGAGGCCCAGCACCATGACAGCTTTGTGAAGCTTGTTCTACCTCTCTGCACCTCTGTCCTTCACCAGAGAAATACAGCAGTATTAATCCCTTCCTGACACATTTTCACAGGCAGGCAGCACTGGCCTTCTTCACTACTCTGCTCACAGCCCCTCCACATCCTCACCTTTCACACTGTGCACACACTGCCCACACTCAGCACACACGGAGCGCCAATGCCGCAACACCACGGTCTCCTACTCAGGCCCAGGAATCTGAAACCATGGCGTTTCCTGGATGCTACCTGTGTTGTAGGTTTCAGAGATTTTTTCCATGTTCCCCCATAGTTGTTTCTTCATAAGGTATTATTAGACATTTTCGGGAGTAATCACTGGCCTGCGCTTTCCCCACATTCATGACAACCATCTGGGGCCTCCTGCAAGCAGGCTTGCATTCCCGCCTCCCCTGCGCGTGGTGAGCATTTATACTGCTAGGCCCTTGGTATGGAGAAGGCTGCACTGGACAGGAGTCCCAGTGAGATTTTTGTCCGAGAATTTCCCTAGTTTGTGTCTGGGAATACTTCATCCATTTGTTACAAGTGGCCAGTGTAGGGACAGGCAGTCACAGGCAGGAAAAAGGATAAAATAGGACCTCATTAAACTTTATTAAATAAACTAATAAGAAATCTTACTAAAGGAAGTTTTTGCCTCTGCAGTTAGTCTCCAATAATTAGAAAGACAAAGGTAAAGAAAGAGGGAGAGAGACCAGATCCAGAAAGGTGCCAGGCAACACAACATAAGAATTTAACAGGAAAAGACAACAGGCAAAACAGGGATATAGCCAGGAACATGAAAGACTAGGGTAAGCACCCCCCATCTGATAAAATACAAAGGAGACACAGGGCAGCCCCGAATGACTCTTAATTAATATGTAAAAGACACACACACCTATCCATATATACTGATATGTATATTCTCACCTCGGCATCGCCGTACCGTTGCACTGGACTCTCACGTGTCCCCTTGACTTAATTTCTAACTCTGAGCTGCCCTTCTGTGAGGCCCTCCCCTCCCCACACTTATCCATTACAAGGGCGGGAAGAATCGAATGTAGACAAAAATGACCAGGTTAGGATCAAAGGCACCAGAGAGCCCATCAGATGGCAGCAACTTCCAGGTGTCCACACGGGCGATGGGAGAAATCACTAGGAGATGAGGACAAAACCCACTAGTATTCACTTTCCAATGCTCCCTACTCTTCGAGAGTGGCTATCTTCTCTTTTTTCTGCCATTTTCCAAATAAACCAACTTCCTTTATCTTAAACTCTGCCTGGTTAATTCATTACTGTTGCCAAGTTTACAATCCCAGTAAGATCCTAGTAGCTGCATGTTCCAGCAGAGCAGTGTGTGGCATGGTGTGGTGTACACCTCCTTACGAGTAACCCCGGTGCATGTCCCCTTTTCTGAGGTCCTGTGCTTATTACTGTCAGCTGTTTTCTCCCTAGGGCTAGTCATGTGCCCCACAGACAGAAGCCCATTGCTCTTTCATTCTCAAAATAGTTTGTATCTGGACTATGGTAAAGATTTGGTCTCCTGGGTGGCACTATCAACAGATGGCAGGATCTCTAAGATGTGGGGCCCAGTGGAAAGTCTTTAGGCCTTTGAAATTATGCTCTTAAAGGGGATTTGGGACCCGCAGTCCCTTCCATCCCTTCCTCTTTCTTCCCTTCTCCTGGCCATGAAATGAGTGGTTTTGCTTCACTATGTACTCCCTCCATCATGTGCTGCCTCATCACAGATCCAAAAGCAACATGGTCAGTTGTTCATGGACTGAAACCCATGAAACTGTGAGCCAGAATAAACCATTTCTCTTTATAAATTGACTGTCTGATGTATTTGTTAGATAACAAAAAGCTAACACCCTTGTACCCTCTGTTGATAAGACATTTGCTCCAAGGTATCCATTCCCATGGTGACATCTCCATATTTATTGATGCCTCCTGACTTGTCTTTTGAGCTGCAGACTTATCTCAGATACCCCCATTTGGATGGCCGGGAATTATTTGGAGCTCACATTATTAGCACAAAAAGCTTATTGAATTTAAAGAAAAATACAAATTATCCATGTGACTGGAAATTCCAAGATTTGCAAATTCCAAATAACAGTCACGTCTGGATCAGGTTTTCAAACCGTGTCCTCTGGGTGCTCCTTCCTGCTCTGTTTATTTCTGTGTTTCTCTCAGTGTTCTCATCTTGGCTTCAGTCAGAAACAGACTTTCTCCACATAGTGGCAAGATGGCCCTGGCTGCCTCCACTCATAGGCTGCCAAATCAGCAAGCTTATCTGAACGAAGATTTACAAAAAACAGCAGAACCAGGAAGAAGAGTTTCCAGGAAGTACACTGTTGGTTCACTAGGGTCCCAGTCTACTGTGGACCCATTTCCTGTGCTTGGGGTGCTGCAGCTGGCACGTCTGAGTCACAAGTGGCTTCCTCTGTGAAAGCTACATGGAAAGGTTGAGCTGAGGCCCCCAGACATGGTATATGATTTCTGTCCTCTGCCTCCAGGTGAACACAATCATCTGTTTTTTCTGTTTCCTTCAGGGGTCTTTTTCACGACTATTCCTTTGCACACAGTACTTCCACTGCTTTATTCCTGAGTGTTTTATTAGTCAATTCCTGTTCATCCTTTGTGATCAGTTTGGCCGTCTCTCTTTTTTTTTTTTTTGTGCCGGGGCTCGAACTCAGGGCCTTGTGCTTGCAAGGCAAGCGCTCTAATCACTGAGCTAAATCCCCAGCCCTGGCCGTCTCTTTTGAGATGGCTTCTTTCATGTCCTCAGCGGGGCAGATTCTCCAGTGATGGTTCCAGGAGGCCTTGGGAGTCCCTCTGTCTCAGAACTTATGTGGATCTATAGCTACTGATTTTCTTGTCTGCCATTCCCCTCTCTTATGAGATACTTCGTGGTCAGGACTACCTCATCAGCTGTGTATCCATAGTGCCAAGTTGAGTCTAAATGGGCGTCAAATTGAATTCAAGTGGTGGGTGAATTTCAGCAAAGTCCTGGAACGCAGTTGTACGCAGCCACATCACACTTGTTAATGAAAGCCTGTATCCTTAGCCTAAGGTTAGTGAAGGCCTCTGAAGACAAATGTCACCATTTCTAGAGCCAGTATAATGGTTGTGATGAGAATGGATATCAAAGTTAGACCAAGCCAAATTCAGATTATGGCTTCACCTTTTCAACACTGGGCCATTTATTTAATTATTGGAGTCTTAGGTTCTTATCTGTAAAATGGGAAAAATTAACATCATTTCATAAAATGGTGAGGATTCAAATGAGAGAAAGCACATGTAAAGAGCTGCAGAATGTTACACAGCATAGTTAGCACATGTTGTGTCCCTTTACTCGTACTTCAGGCAGGCGATGGCTCTCCTTGGGGCAGTCCTGGTCACAGCTCTCGTGTGCCTTATGATTACACTAGTAGTGTGCTCTTTTACTCCAAATGGTACCCTGTGTGGAATGAAGAATTAAATTTTTACCCTCTTGGTGAATCCTGACATTCCATTTAACCTGCTGCCAACAATGCAGACCTGACTTCTGATAAAATGACAACTGGAAACCATAATCCCAAATTAGACAATTCTAGGTAGAGAGCAAGACAACTGCAAGTCATAGGCCCAAAACGGGCTCATCCCACAAATAGCAGAGGCTCCTGCAGCCATCTTGGCATGAGGATGCATTTAAAGGTGCATCCAAGTATCACTGGCTGGTCAGTGGCACCGAAAGTCTTTTCTATTATAAACAGGAGGAGAGAGTTGTGGTTCTTGTGCTTTAAAAGACAAATTCCATTTCCCTTCCCCAGTCCTCCTCCTTTAGAATATCAGCAGTCTGCTTGATATTTCCTGCTTCAAAGTAAAATTACTTCCATTCAGCATTCAACCTTTAGACTCTTTTATTTTTATAATGGCACTTAGGTTAAAACACTGTCTATTTGACACTAAAAGAAGTACCTTCCTGTGATTACGGTCCTAGTGTTCGTTGCCATGCTAGGATGCTGAGTCCCTCATGGAGGGGACCATGCCTTGCTGCATTGTACCACGTCACCCACCACCAAGTCTAGTGTCTGTTAGATCTTTAGCACACATGTTGAATGGATGAATAATGAATAAGAATGAGATGTCCAATACCGCCCTTGGCCTGGAGTCAATTTGCCAGACTGGCCAGACTGGAGCAGACTTTGTGTCACCTTCTGTAGTCCCTGACTATGACGAGGCTGCATTCATCTGGAAGCCATCCCTGGGAATGGGTGGCCTTGGGTGGAGATGTCTCAGTGACTTTATAAAGATGTCCTTAGGTTTATTTCAGGGAGTTGGCCACCTCTGCCAGGAAACTACACTGTTAATTGCCCAAATGAGAAACTCTTGGGGAGAATCACTATTTATTCATAGTTGTTAAAAATAAAAGCCCATGATATGATTTTCTCATATGTCCTGATGATAAAGAGAAGGAAGAGAGAGCAACTTGAATGAGTGAGGAAGGACTGAGGGGATATTTGAACAAAGTAAGCAGGAAGGAGAATTATTCATAATCACAAGTAATTCACATGTCTGGTTGCTTCTCTTGGCTCAGAAAGATTCCTGTGCTTCTGACTTTGGTACCATTCCTAGAGCTCGTGAAACACAGTCTGCTCAGTCTTGCGTTTTATAATATGTAGCCCACGTTAGGATTTGGTTAAAATAGAAGCACTTCAGGTATTTCAAGTACAAAGAGGTCAAACGCAGTGAATTAGAAATAGTGCATGTCCTACAGCCACTGAAAGGTTTCAGGAAATCACAAAGTACAGAGGTCTTTAAAGCATCCCCACAACCTCAGCTGCGTGAACAGCTGCAGCTTCAGGGCATGTAACTCCCAGGAGTCTGCCCAGAGGGGCAGGGAGCTGTGGTTCACTGGCCAGGATAGACATCTTCGTCCCCCTTCCCAAGGGACCTTTGCGTTAGTGCACTAGACTGAATCCAGGCCTAGGTGACGAAAAGGAAACCTGGCTTCCAGTCCCTAACTGTGCCGCTTACCTACTGTGTGGTACTAAGCATGTGCCCTCCCCTCTTTGAATCCCAGTTTTTCTGAGATGATTGGAGAGAGTGGCTAGTTATTCTGTGGAAACCCCTAGCTGTTCTCTTGCTTTATTTCATCCCTAACTTGCCTTCCTATGAAGAATTATCACATCACTGCCCTTCCATTCTACTCTGCCAGGCTGGCTTTTCTTCTTGAGGGTGTTTTGTTGCTTGGCCCAGGGTGGGTTCCACTTCTACACCTCCCTGCTGTGCCCACACTGTTTCCTCCACTCGCATCGCCTTTCTTCCCAGCTCTAAGATGTGCGTGCAGCATTCCCTTTGGAGTGCCCATTTTGCTTTCCCTTCTCCTACCTATAACATGGGGTATGGCTCAAACATTCCTTTTTTGAAGAGGGCTCCTCTAACTTTGGGCTCCTGCAGCTCAGTGTAATGACCCTTAAGGCTTTTACTGCACTGTTTGGAGCTGTTTGCCTTGTGAATTTCTCAAGGTACACATCATGTCTCACCCATCTATATAGCAAGATGCCAAGTGCATGGTGAGTGTTCCATGACTGTGTTGAATAAGCGAATAAAAGTGCACTGAGCAAGCTTGCATGGCAGAGTCTGGAGTTGGCAGAATAAGCACAAGTCCTCTTTCCTCACTTGAAAAACAGGAAAGCAATTTGTGGAGGTTTCCTTTCTTTCGCTTGTCAGAGCAGGATGCACATTTTCAGTGAGAGTTCCAGGCTGCGGGGGATTTTACCTTATCAGCAATATCCATTTCCAGCATCTCTTTAAATGCTAATTAGAATCTCCCCCAAAGGATATCTGGCAGAATGATTCAGTCTCACCCTGAATAATCTTGATTCTCTTTGTGCAGAGAGAAGCAGGTATGGAGTGAGAGTGTTACCTGATGCTTTTCACTTCTTGGATCTGTACTTATTTTGTGTCACTTCAAGCCCCTCCACCCATTGCCTCTGCAGCTGCCCCCTCGTTCTGAGAAAAGGCTGTTCCTCGTGTACCTTCCCATGTAGAGGTGGAGGTAGAAATCAAAGTAAACAGCATCAACTCTTTAAGCTCCAGGACCATCTTACTGAGTACGTTTTACCATCCCCATTAGAACAGACAGGGAAGCCGAGAGCCAAAGAATGTTATTAGCTTGCCCAAAGTCAGAAAGACTAAATTACAGAGGTAGGAATTAAACACAAGCCTGGGTCCAAATTTCTTGATCTTTCATGGTACTATCCAGATAAGAAAATCAGAAACTAATCCTCGACTGGGGGCTTCTCAGGCCAAATTCTGTGCAAAATAATGCTTGACACACACCAGTTCACTCACTTTAAAGCAACCAGCCCAAAACCTGATGAGGCAGGTAGTCTGTTTTGCACTAAAGTGAAGAAACTGAGGTACAAGAGATGAGCATCTGGTGCAAGGTCACAGGGCTACTTAATGTCCAACCCGTCTCTGTTCATTCCTCTCTCTTCTCTCCCTGGAATCTCTTTACTCACCAAACGATGAGAGCTGTGTTCGGGACAGCACAGTATGTCTGCCCTAGCAGGAGCGACTTGGGGCTGCTTGTGCTGTCTCTGGAGTCCTCCGACAGGGACCTGGGGATGGTGAGTCTCAGTCTGGGGGTCTGTCAGGGAGCCACAGGGCACCAGTCTAATGGGTAGCACCCCGCTGCTCCCCAGTTGCTCTGGAACCTCTCATTCATTCAATAGACTCTCTACCTCCTCCTCAAGTAAAAGAATTTATTTTTAGTTTTTCAAATGATGCTAAATGAATAGGTTTTCCTTTGGGTGGACTGCTCCTGTCGTGTCCTGGTGCTTCAGAGAACATTTAGATTCCTCTGTCATTATAGCAATGCTTCCTAACCAGCCTCCTGGAATTTCTCCTGCCTCCCTCTAGCCTGTTCACCAAACAACAGCTAAGATGATCTCTTTAAGAAGTGAGGTTGATGAGGTCACTTGTTCCCTGGGACCCTTTCACGGTCCCCATCACTCTAAGATAATGGCCTGAAGCCTACCTGTGCCACTGCGTGGAGCGCCTGCCTGCCTTCGCTCTGGGTGTCAGGCACATGGTTCTTTGGTTCCATGACTTGTCTTTTCTACTGCAGGACCTTTTGCTGACAGTGTCACTTTATTCTAAAATATTCTCTATGCCACACTAAGACAATTTCTCCTCACTTTTAAAATCCTGACTTATACATATGTACCTTTCTCCCCAATTCCTAACTCCTGCAGAGCTAAATCAGTTTCTCTTGTGGCTCCTTACACTGTACGTTCATTATAATTGATTATTATGTATTTATTAGTGCTTTTTATTGTTTATTTGTTTCACTATTGTTGCATCTTTGGGATATAAACTTCGCCATGAGGCAAGAGCCCACGTGTTTTGGACTCCGCAGCCATCAGTCGGCTTGGTAAGACAGTCTTCTTTGACTGTCCCTACAAAACTTATGTTAAAATTTAATCACCATTGTGACAATGTTAGGAAATGTGACCTTTCAAAGGTAATTATGTCATGAAAGGATGAAGGGCATTATTGAGGGAATAAGTTAATTTTGACCGAAATGAGTTCAACCTCTTTGGCTTTCTCCTGTGCCCTCTTGTCCTCTTGAGTAGCTTCTTTCCCATGTCATAATGCAGCGAATAGCCATCACTATGTGCTGGTGCCTTGACAGCGAGTGTCCCGACTCCTTTGCTGTGAGTGAAGTACACTTCTATTGTTCATACGTCACTCTGTCTGTAGTGTTCTGTTGTAGTACCATAAAGTGGACTGTGATGATGTCATGTGCCTAGTGGACCTTGGACAAGTAGCTGCTAACCAAAGTTGTATGTTGAGGGCTGGGTAATTCATGCCTTAGAAGCTGTTTTCTGAGGACACCTGGATTTTCTAAGCTTACATTTCTGGAAGCTTTTTTTTTTTTTTTTGAGAACTCTTCCTCATCCAAAGGAAGTTGGCCTTGCACTCTGAATATCAAGGCAATGGAAAACTGAAAAGAATTTCTGCTTGTAACTGAATTATGGCCTAATGAAATAAGTGACGTGGTCTGTATCACTGTTCACATATCTGAGACAGTGTGTGCTTGCTTACTGATTTTTGGTTGAAATCAATTAAAATCCTGTGGAAAGAACTCTTTCTCCCTTTAGATCAGATGTAAGAAATTCTTGAAGAATCGGGGGAGACAGGCTTTTGCAGAGGGGAGTGACTCTGCAGGTCACAAAGCAGCTCTGCTTTGTCCCAGTCAGGGCCAAGAAAGGGACAGGTGAATAAGATGTCAGTTTTTAAACCTAAATTAACTTGGATTGTGGAACCGAACTTCCTAATGCAGTGTGGCTCCTCGTAGCCCTTAGGAAAGTCAAACAACAAGACAGCAGTTGGATTTCAGGGATTTAGGCTCAGCAATCAGCTTCTCAGGGCTGTCTTGGAGCTTCCCTGTAGTTTTCTTTTCCAGCTACGGCACTGGGTGGGGAGAGCAGAGTGCCATGATGACCGGAGACTCCGTACTACCCTAGAAACCAGAGAATAACTCCATTGTATGTAGGATGCTCAATTTCAGCAGGAAAAGTAAATCTGTATTGAGAGTTATGAAGATTTACATTTTTCTTGCTAGTTTCTATATCAGTTGCTTTACCAGTATTTCTTCTTTTTTATTTTTGTTTTTGTTTTGTTTTGTTTTTGAGACAGGGTCTTGCTGTGAAGTTGAGGCTGGCTTTGAGCTCACTATGTAGCCGGGCTGGCCTTGAACTCATGGCAATCCTCCTGCCTCTGCCCTCCAAGTGCTGGGATTACGGGCATGTGTCACCATGCCTGGCTTTACCTGTATTTCTTGAATGAATGATACACGGAGAGAAACCAGACTGTGTCTGTCCCCAAGTTCTACATCTGATGAATGGAGTAGAAAGTGCCTCAGATCAGGCATAATTATAGATTTGGAGATGCTATAATAAAATACATTCCATCTGCTACTACATATGTATATCTCTTCCATGATAATTAAGCTTCATTGGGTCATTTTTTGAAAGGAGATCAATTTTGTCTGTAAGAAAAGGTCCTGCATGTAGGGTGAGAGCTCTCTGAAAGTTCTCACTGAATAACTCAAAGAGGCCGCGTTCTCACACAGGAAAGTAGCCTTGGAAGTCTATAGGTATGAGACATGGAGAATTCCCATCTCTAAGTGCTTCTCTTGTTTGTCCTTTAGACATGTAGATATCTAATTCAGTTGTGGATACTTACCAGCATTGGGCAGTCTTACTACAGTACTCCCTTCAGTATTCTCAGCCTTTAAATAGAAGGGATTATTATCTCCATCTTGACAGAAGAATAAGCTGAGACACTGAGAGATTGTGGTTACTAAGGGATGTTCTCAGATTTCAAAATGAAGCTGAGCAAACTAACACACAACTGACACTTCCATTCACAGATCTGTTACGTATTCTGAGTGGTGGGTATGAGCAAGTGATGGGCTGGTACCTGTTTAACAACATATTTCAATAAATTAAATAATAAATAAATAATGTATCGATTTTTACCAGTTTCTGTAAGGTCGGTACTTCCATTGTGACCAATTCCTAGCTACCACTGTGAAGCACTCACTGAGCAGGGAGTTGGCAATAGTTGGCCACTGGTGTGCAGTGCTGTCCTCCACACCACAGAGACAAGTCAGGCGTTTCCGGGAGGGGGTGGCTGCAGGCTCTGGAGAGTAGAGACTGTTATGGAGCTATGTGAAACCGTAATAGTTTTCTGTTACCTCTTGCTCTCTTTTTACTTTGAGTTCTAGAAGCCTTTGCCTAACCCCCGAAAGGATGGGTTTTCTTGCTCGACTGTGCCACAAGAAACTCAGGGAAAGGAGGAAGCCTCTCCCTGCCTACTACCACCTATGTACAATGGAGGCATAGATGGCGAGAGAGAGCTCCCCGAGGACACAGGGATCGTGGGGTTTCAGGGCTTTCACATTGCTGATCTGATCTGAAATTATCCTGAAATCAGGGAGCCCTGCCTCCCTCTCTTCCCTATGGCCTTGACTGCCAACCCCAAGGTCACCATCATCCTTGTTTTTCCATTAGCGTCAGCTTCCCTTACCTGTACCGTTTCATCTGTATGGGGAGCGCCTCTGGAGCTTGAGGAAAATGCAGATTTCAGGTCCAGGAATCTGGCTTCACCAGTCTTCCAATTGATTATGCTCAGTGTTTAAGAACTGTTCCTCTAAATTATGTTATCTAAAATATCTTTAAGAAAACCAGAGGTGGTGGGATGTTAATAAGTATCATACAAAAAACGAAGCATGAAAGCTAGGTCTGTGGCAGGGGTTAGGCAGAAAGCTACAAACTGAGCAGTGGCCTCTTCCTGTGTGGCTCTTGAGATAAGAATGGCATTTATGGCTGGGGATTTAGCTCAATGGGTAGAGTGCTTGCCTAGCAAGTACCAGCCCTGAGTTCTATCCCCAGTGCAAAAAAAAAAAAAAAAAAAAAAAAAAAAAAAAAAAAGAGAGAGAGAGATAAGAATGGCATTTACATATATAAAAGGTTTTTTAAAAAAAAAAAATAGAACAGAGCCTTATGTAGCAGCAAAGCCTAAACTATTTATCATCCCACTCCTTATAGAAAAACTTTGGTGTCCTCTGCTCTACAGTCAAATGAATTTCAGAAATTGTTGGAAAGGACTATGTACATCTGGGGTGCTGTTCTGTGATCTGAAGTCTGGTTATGTTCAGTTGTGAAAATCAATTAAGCAGTAGCATATGGACTGCATACTTCAACCAGAAGTCTGAAATGCATTAAACAAGTTTCTTGATTAGAGTACAGGAAAACTTGGCACCTTTAATATGTCAGTGTGCTTAGATTTTTTTAAAGAGGGTATACAGCATTTCTCAATCTTGTTTGAACACAGAATTCCCCTTCTCTTTATTTATTTTTTAAGAGAGCATATTTTTGTAACGATGTTCTGTAGGATATGCTTTGAGAAATTTTTTCTCATCAAATTAATTCTGATTTAGATTTGGTAATCAGGTTCCCTTGAATCATTCATTGTAATGTTTTCTTGTGTCTTAGTCAGGAATGCTGTTCCTTATTTTATATCCAGTAGATTCCACCCATTCTTCTGGGCTTTCTGCTCAATTCTTCTCGCTCCCATAATCTACCTACCATCTTCTACGTCAGTCACAATTTTGCTCTTTAAAACTCTCAGGGGACTTAGTGTTTGCTCAGTAAAATTCCCACTTTCTGTAACTCTCAGGAAATGAAGGTTTCCAGAAAACAATATTTTTTGTGGCTATATGTGGACTTACCTTTTTTATTTTTGACATAATAGGATTATTTAGCTTAATATTTGGGGGGAGAAATGTTTTGAAATATACTGAATAATTCATTATCTGAAAAAAGAAGATTGAACGTAATTTAGTCTTATTTTCATGACACGCCATAGAGAGAAAATCATTTAATAGGAAGATGAGAAAAATTGTTTCTGGCTCAGTTCTGTCACTAATGAGGTGGGAGGCATGAACAGTTTGCTGTTCCACCCTCCCCTCTAATGCTGTATAATGAAGATTCCTCACACTCTAACATTCTGTGATGTTCTGGGATTAAAATTCCAGGAAAGGGAATGAAACGAGGCCCTTCCACTCAAGTTTATAGCAGATTTAAATCCAATGGTTTGTCATTAGCTCTACATATCAGATATTGCTAAATCATAATTACAAGATAGACTTCCAAAACCATTCTAATTGATACTTAATTTTATTTGGTGGACCTAACTCATATTTTCACACAGCAACAGATTAAGAATTAAAGTTTTTCTTAATCCTGTTAATCATACTTCCTTCTTCATGACTGAGTCTGGCGAGCCTTTGATCATGGATCTGGACAGAATATTGGCATTTTTAGGCCTTTTAGAAAGTCCCGGCTGTCTCTGCCTCAGAGTTCTCACAAATCTATTTGACCCTCTTAATTTATTTCCAAGACAAAGCTATTGACTCAGAGTGAAACAAGTTGCTTTTTACTTTACGGGAATGTCATGGACTTCAATTCTGTGGATTCCTGTTTATTAATTGATGCCATTGGCATGCAAACTCCAGCTAGGCTCTCACTGTGCCTCCAAATCCCACCATCATTTCTAATTACCTTACCTCTAAATTCCCAGCAGAGGCTGCTCTGGATGGTTCTGTTTCCCCCCTAGTCTTCAGCCCATCTAACCTTCTCACCACAAAATGGCCCATGCCTTTCTTCTTACTCATCTTCGAGCTCCGAAAGCCCAGTGGCTCTTCTTTTCCTCGTTCACTCATTTAACATCGCTCAAGCATTCTGTCAGGTGTTATGACCAGGCACACTCCATTCCCCTTACTGCACGACATTTTTCTGGGGAGTCAGAAGAGATAAATGTGTGCTTTACAGATATGTAAGTACAGGATAAGGGGCATTGGTTTTGCTTCAATAGGACAATCAGGAAAATTTCCCAGTGAAGGTGATTTGCGAGCTATATCTAACAGGGTGTTCACTAAAGACAACTGGGGAACCAATACTCCAGGGGGAGGAAACAACGTGTGGAAAACCGTGGTGGCTTGAGAAAGTGCTGAATGAGCAGAGGGAGTGGGAAGGGACAGAATTGGGATAGGAGGGGATCCACTGCCTGGGAGGAAAAATTGCCTTCTATCTCTCCTGGGATCTTAGCCTCCCCTGTTCCCTTCGGCCTCTTACTTCAAACATGTCTCCTTGGAGTTATCTTTCTTTTTATCACTCTTTCAGCCTTGAGATACTCTCAAATCTTAACTGTCTTCAACACACATAGACACGTACTACTATTACTTTAATTTGCTTTAACCTTGTGGCTCATAGTCCTCCCTATCTAGTTTCCAAAATCCTTGAAAAAGCAATTTTGTCTCTATTTTATCACCTTCTGTTCCCTCCATTCCATTGTAATTTGCTTGAGAAAAAAATGAGAAGTATTTGGGTGCACCATCTGCTATCATCTGGATATCTGTGTGTCTCATAAATAAATTACATTGACACATAATCTTGAGTGTGAGGATATCTGGAGGCAGGGCCTTTGGGAGGGGATTTGGTCATGAATGGGATTTGTACTATTCTAAGTGTGACCTCAGAGAGCTCCCTCACCCGTCCCCCACATCATGTGAAGTTATAATGAGAAGATAACCTCCATGCAGCAGGAAATAGTTTCTCACTTCTGTCACCTGGACCTTGGACTTCATAGCCTCCAGAGGTGCATGAAGTGAATTTAAAAGCCACCCAGTCTGTGGTATTCTGTTATAGCAACCTGAATGGACTGAGTCCATCTGACTGTTAAACTTTTTAATTTAAAAATTGAAGATGAGTCAACATTTTTTGCCTTCCCCTCAGTGAATTTTTAAGAATGCCATTTTCTCTTCTTATTTATTTGCAGTGGGAAGTTAGCAAAGGCTGTGGGATGCCTATTTGGTGCTAATGCTGAAGCAAAAATCTATTTCTTATATCCTCACTTGGAGAAGTAATATGCAGGAAGGAAAGCAGAAGAAAATGAGGGGGAGGGGAAGTGGGAGAGGGAGAAGAAGAGAGAGAGGGAGAAAGAGAGATTTTCATACTGCTAGAGGAAAAGGCATCAGGCCTATTTTGCAGCTTTCAGAGTCCATGCTATGGTTCCAGTTATTCGTAAACATTTCATAGGTGTTACGATGACTAGGCATTGGGATTACTGAAATGCAAGCACCATTTCCTGAATTCATGGGTTTACAGTCTGGGGAGAGAGACCGAAATGTCAGAGATTGCCATTTAGCAGTTTGCTTGGGGCCAGGAAGGAAGAGCGCAGAAGTAGCCAACTGGAAAGAGCATGTGAGGTAGTTTTGGGTGGGTGAGTGTTTTGCAGTGTGTCTTAAAGGACAAAGAGTATCAAAGCAGCTAAAGAAGGAAGGCTATTCTAGGCAGATGAAACAGGTTGTGTGAATGCATGGAGCAAACTTGAAAAGGTGGTCCATCCAGGGAACTACAGCTATTTTATTGCTGTTGTGGTTACAGCTTAGGCTAGAGAAATTGTCAGAGGGTGTAAAATCAAGACCTTGGTCATGCATAAGAGATTGATTTTTATCCTTTAGTAATAGAGTAACTGAGGAGTATTAATCTGTGCAGTAATATGATTAGAAATGTGTTTGTAACTGGTCACTATAAGCCATCTTTCGCTACCTTACTTTGATAACTTTCTCTAATCTGTAAACTCTCATTATTTTTTTTTTTTTTGTTAAAATATGATACTATGGTAGACTGATTGTGGTCGGTTTGAGCAGGAACACCCAGCTAAACTGAGGTGGTGTGGTTCTGGGCATAGAGTTCCACCCGAAGATTACTGCCTACAGCACAAAGGAGAACAGGAGCAGAAGATGGGGCTGGCAGTTTCCCAGGACAAGCTCTGTTGTGGCTGGTTCTCCCAAAGGGAACTCGTGCAGACGGAGCTGGGGGTGCTTTCTGTCATCAGGGATGTCTGCTGTTTGCTTTGGGGGAGCTCTGGTCTTCATCTCTGCCGAGAGCATCACATCCTGGTTACAATATGAATTTCTTCAGCCGTTCAGTACAGATGGTGGAGTACGTGGGACATTGCTGTGGGCTCCCAGCCTTTGATTGGATCTTTCAGGGTCTAGTTCATATATAGACATTTTGCACTTTTCCTGCATTTGGTTTGTGTGTGTGAATGTTGTGACTTGTACTTGTCCTGTATTACATTTGCTCTCTTGCAAACCATTGACTCTAGAAAAGTAACTAATAGAGGTACCTTAGTTTACTCTTCTTTTCCTAACCTCACCCAAACTTGTCATTTTTCTTGGTTCTTGTGTTCAGTTCTGCCATCCTGCCTCTGTAAAATCCTCGCTTTCTCATCCCCCAACTCTGATTTTGTGATCCTGATGTCACTGGCTAGTATGGGCCCTTAATTTTAGTAATATGGAAATTAAAATGAATGCACAAATTTACAAGGAAAGCTTTAATGAGAAAGTAAGAGTAAGTGGTAAAGGGTTCTAGCTTGGGGAGCTGACAAAGTGGGTGGCCCTTAACAAAGGAGAATAAGAAACATGGGAAGAAACTCTAGCTCAAGCGGCTGGAGTGGGCGCACTAATCAAGGGGATCCAATCGGCCTGCTGCAAAGGCAGGAGGCAGCTTTCAAGGATTATTAGCCGGTGCGTTGAGTTTGGTTGATCATTATCTCATCCGGGTACCACAGCTCTGGAATCCTCCTGGCCGGAAGGTAATTCCATTCCCCTGAAAGGATTGTCTCTATGGTGGTTTCAGTCGTGCAGGGCCCCTCTTTTCCTGAAATCAGGTGATCCTAAGCTTAGAACAATCGCTGGAGATTTTTGGGCATATCTGAATGTCCCTGTACCTCTCTTATCTTGGAGTCCTCAGTCTTGAAGGGTAATGAGATCATGTAAATCAGGGCTAATCAGCCCTGTCTGGTCAGCTCCTAGACACTCACTAGGTGATTAACATACCCCTGTGCAGAGCTAAGAGATTTGGCCCAAGATTTACAGAAACGAAAGATGCAAAATGAGGATCAAATTTGGATCCATTTTAGTTATCTATTGGGGCTCTGTAGGCCCAAGCGAAAAATCAAGGTTTTTACTACAAATGGCTTTTATATCCCTGACTGTACCAGAAAAAAATACAACTCATGCTTTAAATAAGTAGCAGATCAGGGGCCAGGATTCTGCCTCTCTCCCATCCCTATCGTGTCACTAATTGTTTCATACTTCTCACATCCATCTCCTCCTCTCTCATCTCCCTGATAGAGTTTCTCATTTGAAATTGTCACCATTTCTTTTCTAGGTTAATGCAACACCCACTAAACTGATCTCTTGGCCTTGGATACTTCTGCCAGCGTAGGCTCCATGAACTGGAATCTGATCATTTAAAATCCCTTGCTAAGTTCACCATGTTTCATAAAGTAGATTGTTGCTGCCCCTGCTAAGTGTGTTCAGAGATGTCACCAGGCCTCCTTGGGTCTGTGTACATTCCCTGCCTCTGTCATCATGTTGATAATTATCTTTTTACAAAACCAGAAAAACAGAGCAAGACAAATAAACAAAAAACCAAAGTAACCCAAAAAGCTATTGTTTAAGCTTCTTCAGGTAAATTTTGTTTCTTACATCCAGGGACTCTTAGTGGGAGACTGATGGAACCCAGTTCGTGACTAGACCCCTCGAGCCAGTGGGTTCTGGGCCAGTGATTTGCACAACACTGCACAGATTCAAGTAACAGCTAACTGGGAGCCGACTCTGGTGCACTCTCCAGCGCACTCTGCCGCCTGTCCAGGATGGTGGCCTAGAACTGAATGTCACAATGTCACAACTCCAGGCAAGCTCTTCGTGTGCTCAGGTCTGGGTTGTTTTTTTTTTTTTTTTAACCATAACTGATAGTCTATTACTGCCCCGCAGAGCTGTTGGTAGTGTCAAGTGTTTGGGGTATTATCACAGAAGTCAGGCATCTCACAGAATCTCGGATGCTCATTCATTCATCCAAGGTAAATCAGTGCCTAAAATTCGTGATCTCAAAAGATCCTCCGGCTTTTAGGGTATAGATAAAAGACACATATTATTGGTAATGAATCTGAGTTCTAGAATACTGGATGCAGTTTATCGAAGATTTAATGTTAATATGCTATTTCTATGCTGAATATATTGCCAGTTTGGTCACTAAATCATTCTGAATTCTTTGGTCCAATTGTAATTGACAGTGTGGAAAATCAGAGGTTTGCATTATTGACTTCTTAGAGACTATGGAATCCTGTTTTCTTGGAAATTACATAAGCATTAAGATTGCCAGCCATTAGACCTACTTTTGGGAATAACCAATTGAGTTCTAGAAGGTCATGGTGCTTAGATTAAAAAAAACCCCAAAAAACAAAAAAAACTTCCCAAATTCCCTAAACAGTTGATTTCTGGTAACAGCGAAATATAATAACTGGGACAACAACATGGTATTCCTCTCAGGGAGGCCACATGAGACTACTATACTTCTTGTCTTGAACTCTCTGGTTTTCACAAAATCTGGACAAAGTATGTGGGAAAGTAGAAGCAAAGTGTCAGCAGAGGAGGAGAGGTGTTACAGGGATGATTTGAAGTCCTGACCCTACCCAAGTTGGAGAGCAAGATGGCAAGGTTGGGGGAGAGGTGGCAGAGAGGAAAGAGGTGTTTTGAAGGTTATCAACTTCGCTGCGGGAAGTCTGGGTGAAGCCATGGTAGGGCCACTCATATTTTAGGAATTGGAAGAGCTGTCCTGAGCGGGCTAACCTGGGTGGGGAAATTGCATTAGTCCTGAGAGGAGACAAGGTAAAGATGAAAAGGCAGCTGGGTTTATTGAGCCTGAAGACAACGAGAAGCTGCTTGCGGTATAGAAAAAGGAGCAGTGAAATTTGTGATGTCAAAACTACTCCGGGAATTATTAAGGGTTGAGCCCTAGAGTAGAGTATGCATTGGTTCGGTGGGGTTTAGAGAAGCCTCTTGGAGCCATACGCCAGGCAGGAAAACACTAAATATCATTTGCAACCAAAGAGGCAGTGCTTGATACTCTATTTCTTAAATGTATGCTAAATGTGTAGGAATTCCATTTTGTCTATATTAGTTGCATAGAGTTAACCTGGAATTTTTCTGAATTGCACAGGAAAACTTGAGGTACACTGAAATCCTGTAATAACATTTAACTACCATTTCTGAAGCCCTGGCTTTTTTTTTTTTTTTTTTTTGCTAGCCACTCTGTTCTTTATGTTCTATATGGACTATTTCATTTAATCTGACAATAATATGCTAATTGGTTTTCAGTTTGCTATTGTTAGAATTTGAATTAAAAATTTAATATGAAAAATTTCAAACTTACGCTGAACTTGGAGCAGTACAATGAAACCTGTGTATCCAATATAATTTCAATATTAATTCACTGATGTCCTTGTTTTATTTATGTCATTTCTTATTCTCTACTACCACACCTTTGGACTTTGTAGTAAGTCCCAGATATCCTATTATATCAAAATTTAAAAGATAACCTTAAATGTGTTAAATGACATCAAATGTCTAGTCAGGGTTCAAATTTTTTTATTCCTCTCTTTAAGCACACACGCACCCCTGCAGAAGGTTCATATATCACAAAAAGAATTCACTATGTGCATGTACACTTATGTGTATATGTGCACATGTGTATACTTAACACCCTCCTTTTTTAGATAAACAATAGTGTCTTAGTTACTTTCCTGTCCTTGGGAGAAAATACCTCATACCCACAACTCACAGGAAGAGAGGTTTATATTGGTTCACAGTTTCAGTTCATAGTCAGCAGGCTCCAAGGCTGAAGCTGCATGGTGGCAGGGCGCGGTGGAGAAAAGTGGCTCAACCTTCCGGAGCCAGGAAGCAGAGAGAGAAGGGAGCAGCTGGGGAGGGAGACGCGCTCTTCCAGGTCATACCCCTAGCGACCAGTCTCCTCTGAGCAGGCCCTACCTCCTAATAACACATTCAGCTCTGAACACCAATGTGTTCAGAGTGTGGCACGCCATGATTCAATCACCTTCCAAAAGTCCTACTTCTGGTCACATTAGCCACTTAGGGGACATTCTATATCTAAACCATAACAAATAGCAAGCTGTACACATTCTTTACCTTGATTTTTAAAAAAATTAATATTAAATCCTAGAGATCATTCAGTGGCATAAAAAATTCCATATCTTTTATTCAACTGTACATGGAAATGTCAGTTATTAAATCAATCCCTATCAATAAACATTTATTTTTGTGTTGTAATTTTTATTACTTAAAACATATTACTTAAAAAGTAGGTATTCTTTTTAAAAATATTTCTGTCAGTGTATACTTGCACAAGTTCCTAGAAGTCAGATTCCGAGGTCAAAGTATAAATACTACATATGTACAGGGTATGATTGAAAAATATGGCAGTGAACATTAAAAACTTTGAAAAGCTTTTTCCAGTAAAAAGCACATTGCCATTAATCTCCCTCAAAATATTCCCCATCATCCTTGTCACTTTCTGAAGCAGGTCTGGAAGTCCCTTTCTGTGAGTTGTGCTGTCGTAGCTGCCTGGGTGCTCTGCATCGATTAAAACTTGCATCTTTCCTGGTCATTTTGACTTTGGGGAAGTGCCAAAGCTGCAGAAGTGAGTAAGCTTGCTGAGGACACATGTCCTGTTCCTGTGAGCCTGCCTCTCTGGTGGGTGGTGCTAGGTGGTAGCGTCCACTTCAGTGGTGATCACATCTGGTAAAGAAACTCACCAAAGACACCTTCCAGAACTGCTTCAGAAAGTGGCAGCAACGATGAATACATGGGTTCAAAGCGATTGGGAGTATTTTGAGGGAGATTAGTGGCAATGTCTCTTTTACCATAATAAATATAGAAAAAAGAATGTACCTTAGTTTTGATCACCTCTTGTTTTTTGCTAGATACTGCCAAATTCTACAAAAGAGTTGTACTGTTTTGTTCTCCCATTAGCAGAGAAGTACTCCTTTTCTCATAGACTTGATCAAAAGGCTTCTTGTCAAACTATTGAAATTGATAAGTGAGACATACAATATCAGTTTAATTTTAGTTTTTCATCTCATGAGGAAGGGTGAATGCATTTTTATGTATTTAAAGATCATTTGCTTTTGTTGTTGTTGTTCTTTGTATCCCTGGCCATGAGGGTTAATTTTAAGGTTACATTGAAAAACTAGAAATGCTTCACAAGCAGGACTCTGGACACACATTGTGTGTTCCAACATTGTGTGTATAATTTAGCAACAGCATCATGAGTTTGTTAGTAGTTTTCGGCTCTGATAATAATTTGAAGTTTTCTGAGCTCATGACTGTGATGGTTAATTTTATTTGTCAACTAGATTATGTGTATGAATACCCAGAAAGCTGGTAAAGTATTTTTCTGGATATATCTGTAAGTGTTTCCAGATGAAGTTAGCATTGGAGTCAGTAGACCGAATAAGGAAGATTCACCTTCACCAATGTGGGTGAGCATTGTCCAATTCAGTGAAGGTCTGTCTGGAGATGAACAGAACAAAAAGGCAGAGAGAAGGTGAATCCTCCGTCTCCTCCTGTGCTGGGATATCTATCTTGTTCTAACCTCAAACATCAGAGTTTTTGCTTTTTGTAACTCTGCAGGTTTTCCTCATTCTCCAGCTTGAAGATGGAATGTGCTGAGACTTCTCAACTTCCATAATCACGATCCAATGCCCATAATAAATCTTCCCCTATATATCTACAAATTTTCTTTTGGTTCTGTTTCTCTAGAGAACCCAAAGATAATGAGGTAGCAACTTTATATCTGTGTCTCTTTCCATAAGTTTCTTTCTATTTCATTCCTAATGGGTTCTTCTGTCTCATCTTAACCATTTAGGTTTTAGTTTACTCATGGTTTTCACTAACACATCAGTTCACTACCTTATGGCTTCTGCCTCTTCTTTTTTTTCATTGGTCCTCTCTGCTTCTTCCAATTCTATTTTTTCCTCACTTTTTTTTTACCTGTTTGCTATCAAAATTTCCCAAGAATGGTTTTAATGGATTGGATTAATTAGTAACCACTGAGTATAAAGTATCTTTGTTTGATGGTGCTTCTGAAAGGTTACTGGCCCATGTAAATCTAGCTATGTTCGAGTTGAGTATTCAGCCTTAGTTCTGGAGGCCATGGTTAGACCCCGACATTGTAAGATACAATGTATGGAAACTTACCAGTAAGGAAATTCTCAGAAGAAAGATGTGTACAAGGCTGCTCATGATTTTGCTTGCATAGTACAGTGTAGACCCAGAAAGGAAAGATATTATGGAATTAATGTGTTTATTTTACAGATAAGGAAATGGAAGCCTAGAGGTATTAAATAGCTTTTTCCAAGTCACACTGGTATCAAAACCACATGTTTCAGAGCCAAGATTCAATTCCAGGAGTTGTGTGCAGGACATTTGATCCCGTGGTACTGATTTTTACTTGAACTCCCTGGGCATTTTGATCTAGCTGTTTTGGCTTTAAACATATTTAATGTCCATATTAAAAAATAAATATCTAAATCAGTATTTTACCTTAATAAGTGAATGTCCACTGAAAAAGCAGTTTTTCTTTTGGACTGTTATGCACTAATCTATCTTAATTCCTTTTTCAATTTTTTATCCAGTGCAGTTAAGCCACTTCTAGTTTTACTGATATTGATCTAGATTTTTTTCTGTGCATATTTTAGAATAACTTTGATATTGCCATTAATTTCTGTTATGTCATTTGTTTTGTTATGGTCAAATTTTTTGATCAGTGTGTCTTCCATTTCCCCCCTCTTAAGCCTTTGTAGTTATTGAATTCAGTTTTTCAGACAAAATTTTGAAGTACAAATTTTGCAAGATTTTATTCTCTTGCTAGTTTTCCTGAGTTTGGTCGTAGCTGTTGAAAGTTTTATTTTGTTTGGTTCTGTGGATTATTTCGTTTTTTACTTTTTATCTTTCCGCTGCTGGGGATTGAACTCAGGACTTAGTATATCCTAGGCAAACACTTGTCCCATGACTATGCCCTTGGCCCTGATTATATCTTCTAAGCAGATTTTTTTTTCCTCCGGAACTAGTTTTTTCTGTTTGAATTTTATGATATGTTCAATAATACATGATTCTTCAGTTAGTTTCTACCTATAACAAACTTTAATCTACAGTTTTCATTACCATCAGTTTTATTGTTGTATTTTATGATAATTCTATCACTAATTTTTATTTTGAATTGGAAAAATATTTATCATTTGTATTATTTTCTTGAAGCAAAGTAAGAACACATGGAAGACAAAGGCATAAAATGTGGGGAGTGTGGTGGGTTAAAGCATTTTACATACCCAGTAGTCTGGCTTCTATAGGTAATACCTCCCATGAGACTTGGAATTTTTCTTTCTCCTATGAGTAGTTTCAGGTTATAAAGCCAATGATTAGCCTTTAGCACCACAAGGCTGCTAACAGAGAAGAAGAAAGGTCTTTCTGAATTGGCCAGTCGTGGTTGAAAATGTACAAACAGCACAGCTCCTACTTGACTGTGTCAGGGGACAAAGTGTTCCTTTCCTGACCTTGACTGCCAGGGTCCCCAAGATGTCTTAGGCCTCTGGCTAGGGTTGGAAAGAAATAACCTTTCATCATCCTCTGGATCTATCCAAGTTCCTTGGGCTTGGAAAAGCTCCCAGGACTTTCTCTATTTCCCCTACAGAGCAAAGTCTCCCTGCAGGCTTTTCTTGTCTGAATTCCAAGGGCTATGTGTCAATTAAGGAACTTGGAAGTTACAGTTATTTGTCTTCCCAGCGCCTCTAACTTCAAGTCTGCAAACATTGCATTAAGTTCACTCCAGTTGAGGAGTGGTTATTAAGGCCATGGTGTCCAGAGGGATTTGTACTATTAACAAGACCATAGCAACATGGCCAGAACTGGACAAAACAAGTAAAAATGACCATAGAGTTACTGGCAAATTTTATTAAAAACTGAACATCAAGGCTCGTGATTTTAGCCTTGAGATTTTTGGAAAGAAGTTAGTCCATGGACTTGTCCTGAGGTGACCTTCCCTGTGTCCATATTTAATGGGTTATCATAACTATGAAGCCCAGGTAGAACACTCCTCATGATGCCTTATGTGTTCAGTCTGAAGGATTCATGGGTGGCCACTACTTATTGCAAAAGAAAGCATCTTTTTTATTCCTATTATCTACAGAAACATCATAATGATTCCCATCTCCAACCTACCCCATCCCACCCCACCCAAAAACAAGAACTTGTTGGCTGATGACTTTATGAAGATGAAGTTACTGACAGCTTTCTTTCTAAAACTTTTGACTTCCCTTTCCAACTACTTCCTGGACCCAGTCCACGATCTCTTGTTTTGTTTTTGGTCTTAATCTTTAATACTCTCATCAGACACTGATGATTGCATTAGCCCCAGGTACAACTCAGATGATCCCCCTTGGGTGAGATAGCTCCTGGGCTAGCTCCTGCTCAGTATTACTCCTGGTTCCTGAGACCCTTGAAAGTCATGGCCAGTCTTGAGTTTGCTCCACCCTCTGAATGGGAACCAGAGATAATGGAAGGAATATTCACATCTTAGTCAGCTCTCTGCCTCCCACTGATA
This sequence comes from Hystrix cristata, assembly GCA_004026905.1. Classification (NCBI taxonomy): domain Eukaryota; kingdom Metazoa; phylum Chordata; class Mammalia; order Rodentia; family Hystricidae; genus Hystrix; species Hystrix cristata. Next base: position 46,539 of record PVJO010012253.1, read on the forward strand.
GTTCCTGGTTTAGTCTTCTGGCATAACTAGATGAGTATCTTTTTGAATCCTACAGCTTCAGAGGAAATAGATCAGAGGATCACAAAGTCTAATAGAATCCTACAAACTAGCAACAGACTGTTTTCTACTCTCAGGTAGGATGCCCTGCAGGGGTCTCTTCAAAGTCACCAACAAGGTTACATTTGCTATTCCTAAGAAAGAGTTACAAAGGAATGATGTTGTAATGATTTGTGCTATGCAAGTGATTGCTGAGAAAATTTGCTAGGCCAGTTACAGCAAGAATTAAATCTTTATCATCTCTTTGATCACCACAGAGTTTGGGTCCTCTGTAAATGGTATTTGAATTTAGCAAGGTATGGTTTATGACTATCAGTCAATGTTCATATGATCTCACCAATAAAATACAGCTTCCCAACCCTTTTATATCTATTGTGTATTGTATAGCTATTAATTTTCTCTATCTCCTTTGTGGTAGGAGTATGGTAGATTGGAATATATTGGGGCTTTGGGATCCAAAGGACATACATTTTAATTGCACTGAACTATACACTGGTTGTATGCTTACATTTCTGTCTGCCTCAATAAAATAAAAGTAAAAAGAACCCCATTATGTAGGACAGTTATGAAGATTAAGTATAATAATGCAGAGAGTTTCTCTTCTCTAATAAGCAATCCATAAATAATGTGTTATTTCACAGCTATTATCCCATTTGTTCCTCATTCTGTTTACCTCAGGGAAGTAAAAAATATGATCTTTTCCCCTAAGTTGAAGCAGAAGCAGTTAAATGACTTGTTACATTCACTTAGCTTTTGAGGGGAGGAGCCAAAACTGGGACCCAGACCTACCGATCTGTGATCCCAACTTTCTAGCACACATGATTTAAACAGAGGAACAGAGTTTGGCAGCACAGCCCCACCGCTTTCCTTCCTTTCAGGTGGGCATCAGTCTTTTTTTGTCCTTGACTCTTGTTTTCCCTTAAACCTAGGATAATAACCAGATATATCTTATGAAATTCTTTTTTAGGACCTACTTGAGTGATTTAAGGTGGAAGTTCTTATCCAGGAAGCACATAAGAATTGTCTGAGAAACTTTTAAACATGCCTGTGCATAGATTCCCACTCCAGAGCTTGGAGTGCAAAAGCCATGTGCATTTCAATAAACCTTCCCTAGGTAAGTCAGATGTACCTCAATCTACCCCAAATACTGCCTGCTTCTAATTATAAAATTCCATGCAAATGTCAATGATTATTAGTATTCTTGACAAGGCTTTTGTATTGAGCCTTTAAGAATCATATAAAGTTAATATGTAATGGATAAAAGAATAGCAACCTCTTGGGTGGGAAAGGACAAATCCAAGCTGTCAATTTCTAGCTGTGCCTCTCTGTGTAGGTTACATAACCTCTCAGAAAATCGGATGACTTCTGGGAAAATGGCAGAACAGTGAACAGCAGAGAAACAGCCTTTCTGAGATTTGTTGTCTAGATTCTGGAATATAGCAACGTGAGGAAGAGAAGGAGGGAAGTGGGTTCCCAGGACCCAGCAAGGATCTGAAGTGAGAATTGAAGCCCGTAGGGAAGGTGAAAAGAGAAATCTCAGCCCAGACAGCACTTTCTCCCTGAGCCCTGGCTCAGGTCGTGGGAGAGCTGGCTGAAGCCTGCAGATGCATGGTAACTACTGATAACCCCAGAGGCCTCCGCAGGAAGACACACCAGTGGAATGGAATGGTGGACACATGAGACTGCAGTAGCTGGTGAGTTACTTGGGTTCAGATGTCTCCCAGGAGAGGGTGATTGGCAAGTCGCCATCTTGGAAGAGGGTCAACTGAGCTCAGATCTCAGAGAAACTGTGGGTGGCTCTCTGTGTCAGGGGAAGACGAGCTGAGTTCAAGTTCAAGTTGGAAGGAGGTCAAGGAGCCAAGTTCTAGCCAGCAGGGAGCCAAGTCCCAGCTGGCAGGAGACACACAGTGTGTCTCTAGCTGAACAAATCAGGTTTCCAACCTTGCAGCCAGAGACAAGACTGAAGTTTTGGGGAGTTGGTGGTGAAACCTTGCTGGGATTACTCACTACCCCAAATAAATCCACTGCTGGGATTAATCAACATGGACCTGGGCCCATCTACTCTGTCTACCACTGACAGCAGAGACATTCCCAGAAGCAGATATTTTTCCATTTTTTTTCCTGTTGTCATTGCTGGATTTTTTTTCTCCTTTTTCTCTTTTTCATGGTTTTTATTGTTTTATATGAGTGTGAAATTTGTTTCTAGTTTTTCTTTGTTATTGTTTTGTTCCATTCTTTATTTTATTTCTTCCTTCTCTCTTTCCCTCCTGTCTTGTTTATGAGTTTCCCAAAGTATGTGTAATCTTCTACTGTTCTCCAGTCTTGCTTCTCATTTCTTCCTCTTCTTCTATTTCTCCATTTTTTTCCTCCTAATCCCTTTTGAATTTTCTCCCCCGAGGGTAAAATCGCCATATTGAGGGCATACTTACTGTATACAAGCTTTTGGTTTATTTTAGATATTGTTATATAAATGCAAATCTAGTTCATATGAAGAGAAGAAGGGGGGAAGTGGGTTCCCAGGACTCAGCAGGATCTGAAGTGAGAATTGAAGCCCAAGGTAGCAAATTAATAGTTACCACAGTTTGTCATTTTCTAGGCTGTGTTTGATGTTATCATTATTACTGATTGTACTACTTTAGTCAAGGTGACAAAATTATTCTTATCAGTTGTTCTTCCTTGTATGCCAAGACTGAGATTGCCTGAGGGTCATAAATGACACTATAGGCCAGGACCAAAGAACCAGGGGCTGGCCAAATACACAGCAACTTCTCAGCCCTAATAAATTGAAGAGGTAGGTCTCACAAGAGATTCAAAACCCAACAACCAGCTACATCTGGAAGGAATTTCTGAGAGGTAGTCATTTCTAAAGGATTCTCAACACTAACAGTAAATTTACTTGCTATAGCAATTTACAAGCATCAACCCAGGAATTAAGCTAAAAAGAAAAAATAGAAAATGAGAAGACACATAAGCAAGATGCAAGCCCAGACTTCCAGCTTAGTAAAGGCAAACCCAGGGGGCAACGATGGAACAATCTGAAAGCCACCCACCTGGACCCTTGGAAGTGGTAACAATGGAAGTAACAAAGAATGTGAATGAGGCTCTAGAAAAAAATCAAATCAGAAATAATTTCTCATCTAACTACAGAGGTGGTGACCAGAATGAAAGACATGATTAGTGACTCTACAGCAGATACAGATAAAAAAAAAAAAATAGGAGCTAAGAAAATGATAGGAAAGAAATGGAATCCATGAAACAGATTCAAACAGATATCCAGGAGGTGAAAAATTCATTGAAAGTACAGGCAGTAGAATGAGCTAATGTAAAGACAGAATATCAGATATAGAAGACAAGATTGCAGTTAGTGATCATGAAAAGAAAGAGTTCTTAAAAATGGTAAGGGACCATGAAAAATCAAGCCAACAGCTGCTAGATGACACAAAGAAGAATAATGTAAGATTGATCAGAGTCAATGAAAAAGCAGGAGAGTGCAAATGACAGAAAAAAATACCTGCTAACAGAAGTAATGGCAGAAAACTTCCCAAGTATGGAAAAAGAATTTGACATATAGATATGTGAGGCATATAGAACTTCAATTAGCCGTGATTAAAAAACAATCTACTCCAAGGCATGTAATAGTCAAAATTTCAGAAATGTAACACAAGAAGAGAATATTAAAAGCTGTAAGAGAAAAGAAACAAATCACCTGTAAAGGAAAGCCCATCAGAATCACAGCAGACTTCTCAACACAAACCCTCAATCAAGGAGAGCTTGAAGCGAAGTATTTCAAGCCCTAAAAGAAAACAACTTCCAGGCCAGATTGATGTACTCTGCAAAACTATCTTTTAAAATTGATGGAGAAGTAAGATACTTCCATGACAAACAACACCTGAAGAGATTCATGACCACCAAACCACGAAATCATTCCGCTCAGTACTAAAGCAGGGTAGGACAGTGTTCAGGATTAAATAAGGAAACTGATGTCATGACACTTTTTAAGCTAAAAAGATTTCCTTCACTGGGGGAAATGGAAACACAAATGGGTCAAGGTATTTGTCCAAAATCACACATCTTGTAAGTGATAGAATTAGAACTCCAGAGCCAGAACTCTTGTATCTCACACCATCATGTACTCATTTCATAGCAATTTATTGTGTCTACTATCTGCTAGATAATCTTTTAGGAATCTGAACTATGTAGAACAAAACAGACCAAAAACAAAACAAAACAACAAACTTGTCCTGCTGGAGATTTCACATCAAGAGTGATAAGTGTTGGAAAGAAATTAACAAAGAAAAACAAACAAATGGGGGTCAGGGAATGGAAGGTGAAGGGTATCCAGGATACCATTTTTTTTTATTTTAGTTTTGGGGAGGTGCTAGGGATTGAATTTAGGGCCTTGTGCTTGCTAGGCAAGTGCTGTACCACTTGAGCTAAATTTCCAACCCCCAGGACACCATTTTAATTAGGGCAGTCAGGCTGGGTCTCATTGGGAAGATGACTGTTAAGCAAAAATTCAAAGGAGGTGAAGCAAACACCTAGGCCATTACCTGGAGGTGTAATGTTGCAGGCAGAAGGGACAGCCAGCACAAAGACAGACCTGGCAGGGTAGCAAATTAGCAGAGGCCAGCGTGGTTGAGATGGTATGAGACTAAGTCATAGAGGTCACAGGTGCAGCAAGCAAGGGCACCTTATGGGCTTTGGTTTTTATCCTAAGGAGTCACTCAAGGATTCTGAGCAGAGAAGTGATTTCATATCACTTTATGCTGAGTGAAATTATCCAGTCACAAACAAATACTGCATGAGATATTTAATTTATATGAGGAATCTAAAAACTCATAGAAGCAGAGAGTGGAATGGAGCTTACCAGTGGCCAGCTGTGAGGTGGGGGGGAGGGGAAACAGCAAGGAGCTAATCAACAGGTATAAAGTTTCAGTTAAATAGGTTCTAGAAATCTACTATACAGTGTTGTGCTGGTAGTTAACACTGTGTTGTACTTAAAAAAGTGTTCATAGGTAGGTCAGTAGATTTCATATTAAGTGTTCTTACCAAAATAAAAAAGAAATTATTCCAGCTGCTGTATCATGGAAGTACTGTAGTGGGACAAGGATAGAGGTGAGGAGGTGAGGAGGGGTTGCAGCAATTCAAAAGGACATGCTGAGATTCATAGTGGAATAATAATGGAGTGAGAAGTACCTACCGACAGGAAGTGACCTAAGCCCATTGCTGATGTTTGCACATTGCTGGGTTGTGGTGTCTGTCTATTTAGTGACATCTTAATGGGGAGGCCCAGTGGTAGGCCTGAGGTCACAGTTAAACATCAGCCACTTATCGCCCAAGGGATGAATGGAAGGCAGTCAGAGCCGTGGTGATAGGGCCTTGCATCCTGGAGGGAACAAGGCTCTAATCTGTGAAGCTTGAAGTTTCCTCTTAGATACATTTATATCTGAAAGACTGAAAGAGTCCCTGTCCTCCATACCTGGCTTCCAAAAAAGTTTTGGGGATATAGCAGAGCACGGTGGATACAAGTCCTGGCATTGAAGTTGGGCTGGGTTTGAGTTCTGGATCTATTCTTTTCTGGCTGATAATCTTAAACAACTTTTAAAATCTCTCTAATGTTCACTTACAATACATAAAATGTGAATGACTATGATCATATCTACCACACAGGATTGTGCTCAAGATGTAAAGAAGTAATATGTTTAAAATGCTGGCCTCAATACCGCATACTTACTGTTTCATGTAGCCATTATCCTTAGTAATTTTTGAAGCTGCCGGTAACAACCTCATTCAGGGCATGTAGTTAGAGGGTAAGAGTGAAAGGACATTATAAGTAGGAGTTTAGCCACTGTCCTATCCCCAGGACACTTTCTAAACTTCCTTATTCTTTGTCAAAATTTTCACTTTGGCAGAAATGGAATGAATGGGAATCCATTCCTGGCCATATATTGGTCCAACCGATGGGAGACTATACTAGTGAATTGAAAACGACAGCAAACTGTGTGACATCAGAGGCATTCCAGTGTACCTGTGTAAATATGCATGCTTAAAGTAGGTCACTGGGGCTGACAGTTCTGCAAAGCAGGATGGGCCTCTTCATAAAATTTGGTTAGAATGCTGAAGCTGATGACATGATATATATCAAGAAAATTTGTGAGGATGCATATTACTAACAACAATGGACCTCTGGGGAGAGCTGAGAAGACAGGTTGGCCTCAGAGAAGAGGGACTGGGTTTGGGTCGCTCACTTCAGTGGCTAAGGAATGGGGCTGGGAGAAAGCTCTTGCACAGAGGAGATTTAAATCTCCCTCTGGCACCACAGGAGGAGGTGAGGTCATGGGGCTTCTTATCAGCCTGTCCGGATGTGGGCCCACAGGGCAAGGAGAGTTAGGCCTGAACGGAATCATCAACCAGACATTGAAAATGAGGAAAGACTCTTTGTCACAGTTGGTTATAAAGACGCTAAGGAATAAAATACCACACAGGACCACTTTAAAGTAGTGAATCATTGCTATGACAAATTGTTACTAGTACACGAGTTAATCAACAGAGGCACAAATGTACCACAACCCTAGTGACTAGTACAGAGGATGGCCACTGCCATAAAGAATGACTGATACATGTATGATTGTCTACTTTGTCTTGAAATCATCAAGGTGAAAGATGGCTGACTATATACTGAACCAAGCAGTAGTGGATATGAAGGGAAGAAGGTTTCTCTCTGAAACAGAGAGAAGTAAGCCTGTTCTTGTAAGATAATTAAGCAAACAAATATAACAGTGTTATCTGTTACAAAATATGGCTAGGTGCTTTGCTTGGAGAAATATAGTGGTGTGAGAGTCCATAGCTAGGATGATGGCAGAGGAAGAAAGGAGGGAGGAGAGTGGGAATGAAAAGCAGTGGACAAGTTCAAAAGATATCGAAGAGATGAAGCAGTAGAACTGTGTAATAGAAAGAATAGGGGTTATAAGAGTGAGAAAGACCAAAATTGGCATCTGTTTATGTCAGGGATAGTCAGTATCTGTGTTGAGAGAGGCACTGTTGTGGCTTGATTTCCCCCTAAAGCCTCATGTGACAAGGTAGGGATTTTGGAAGGCGATAGGATTTTGGGCATTTAAAGCTGACTTGCTGTTAGGCAGTGGAGTTGGTCAGAAGAGATGAGCCATTGGCCCTTGACCTGGAAGGGTTTATCTCCCTCTCCAGCTTCTTCCTTTGCTGTCTGCTTCCTGGATGCCACATGGTGAGCAGCTTTCCTTCATCCAGGCCCTTCCACCATGCCATTCTGCTGTGAAACCTCTACAAACTGTGAGCCAAAATAATCCTTCCCTCCTTTTACCTGTCAGTGTTGGCTATTTTGCCTAAGTAATGAAGAAAGTAACTAAGAAAGGTGCCAGCATTTGAAGTAGGTAATACCCCAGGAGTGGCAAACCAGTGAGGAAGGTATGGCTTCATTTTTGGGTATGCTGAATTTGAGATGTCTGTAGGACACTCAGTTTGAGATGTACAAAAACCACTCAAGAGACCAGGCAGCAAGATAGCTCTGGGAGTCACCGCATTACCTGACGTGATTGGAGTCCCAGCCAATCATCAGGTCATCCAAAGAAAGTGTACTGGACATGACAAGGGTCCTGGATAGGATGGCGAGGGAATGAAGTTTGGAGACCAGCACAGAAGGAATCTCTGTCAAGAGAAGGCACTGATAGCTCTCAGCTGGGATTTTGAGCACAGGCATACGTAGTCTGCTAAGACAGCCACAGCAACACAGAGGGAGCCAGACCCAGAAAGGAGCGAGCCTAGAGGACACACTAGTGAGCAGTCCCTGGGGAATCTCAGAAATAATGTGAGGCTAGTATCTACTAAACTTTTGAAGGCCTAGACTTTCATCTTTTATTCTAGGTGGAAAGAAGAGCAAAGAGCTACTATTTGTAGGTAATGTTACCCTGCTTTATCACGGTATTGTGGCTTGAGGACACTGCAGTTATATTTGTGATTTGGTGCCTCTTACCCTGCACAGATCGTTCTGCTTTTGGGGGATGTTGCAAGGAATCATGTCATGTCTGTGGACAAGTCAGTGTCAGACATGGATTAAAGGCATTTGTTTTCATCGGTTCCTAATGGCTTGCCAGCAAATCCCAACCACCTGATTGCTTGACATGTGTGGGGCAAAGACACAAGGATGCTTGGCATGGTCGATAATTTCTTGATTGGAAGCGATGTGCTTCAGCCTATCTTGATTACAGGGAAAAACTATTCCTGCAGTGCTGGAGATGAGTTTTGGGGGTATAACATATAACAGACCTGGCTTTGTACCCGTGACTATGAGACTGGGCAAATTCGTCCAAGTTTCTATTTTCTTGTCCCTAGAAAACTGAAAATTGTTCATGTAGATGAAGAAAAATGCAGGCCCTAAATCTTGATATCCATAGATCCTAGGGAAGATATAGTTAGTGCACACTTCCAGACTGTTCTTGATGTGACCCCCATCTCTACTTCGTCTAGGGTTATTTTGAGCCTAGCATGTCAGTGCCAATTATAATTTGAATTCTTCTATCCAGTAACAAGTTCTGAGGCAGGATGTGGAAAGTATATTGTAAGCAGCTTTGAGTCCCGCTTGAGAAACACGAGTGAATCTTGTGAGTTTTTAGAAGTTTACTTTACATTGGTTTTGCTTCCCCAAAAGAAATATGTGAGGCTCTGTCCTGTGCATTAGGCTGAGGCAAAGATAATATCACGGAGATTGAAAAGCATTGACTCAGAGTCCAGGCTGTGTCACTTTCTCACAGTGTGACCCTGAATTAGACTTTTTTTTTTTTTTTTAGGCTGTTTTCTCATCCAAGAAATAGGCATGAGTGAGAGCAAGGTTCAGCTTTTGGGAAGCCTGAAACTTACACAATCAGGGTGTGAGGGTGCTTTTTAAGCAAAGGAATACAAAATTAGGGATACAGTATTGGCTACAAAATTTACATTTAGAATGAGAAAAGATGCCAACAGAAACTAAAAATTAAAAAAAAAAATGCCATGTAATTTAGAAAAGTAGCACGCTATTTTTATTAAAGTACCAGACAGACATTTGTAATACTTCTTTGAGTGGTTACTCTCCGATCTGATTTTGTAATTTCCTTATCTGTAGAGAGAATAGAAAGATACTGTATGTGTTCCTCTTGCGTGCTAATCAAAATTTTAAATTTGTTATTGAGAGTACTGAGCGATTTCTTCTAGTGCCACTAATTTTCGTATAAATACTTGGACTGGTTAATTTAAAAAAACCTCTACCAAGATGTGTAAATCAGGGTTCACCAGTGGAACAGATTTAATATTACACACACACACACACAAAATACCTAATGGATTTATGAGGTAGAATTACAAAGGCCACCTGCAGAGTTGTAGAGTCATGGGTAGAAGAATCTAAAAGGGCCATACATGTACTGGAGAGCTGGAGGATCCAGTTAGAAGTTGAAGGCTTGGCTCTCGCTGCAGAGTTCTGTGTGAGTACATATCAGGGAGCCAAAGGAACTGTGCTGGAAAGCTGAAGAATCTGTGCTGGTAGCCTGGAGATTGATGTCTACAGGTGATGACAAAGACTGGAAGAACTTCTCCAAAGAAGGGGAGAAAAAAAAAAGGAACTTCCTTCTGTTAGGTTTACGCGGCGGGAGGGGGGAGGGAAAAGGCTG